>CM022536.1:6423582-6609277 GCA_012273795.1 Dendrolimus punctatus
AACTACCAAGTAATAATAACGGTAAAGGAAAACATCGTGATGCAACCTGCACATCGAGATAACCGATGGTCAAACCTGCCAAGCCGCCTGGGCAAGCTTGGCGGGTATACTGTCTGTTCCCCTGTAGTGGGAGGCCCTAGCCCAGCTGTGGGACATTTACGGGCTGTTTTGACATATTATTATATGTGGTACCACGAAGGCTGAAATTAGAAATATTATACAGAAAAACATGCAACTTTAAAAATGTCCTACATTTTTACTGATGTTCAGTCAGATGGCGCCACTCAACTATAAACTAGAATTTGTAACTTTTAACAAGTTTTTTATTTAAAACACTTTGTTTTTTTTAGATCAAATTAACTAAAACAAGAGAATTGAAAAATCTTAAAAATCAAAAAGAACGAAATAAATTTCTATGGATATTACCAATAAAAATGTTTTAAAACGATAAAAGTGATTCTACATAGCGAAAAAATTGCAACTAGCAATCAACATAAGTTATTTGTTATCGTATATTTATCTTATAAATATACGATATTTTTTTTAAATCCAAAGTGTGTACTTTGGATTTTAAAAAATCTTTATTCTATAACTGCTTTAGGTTTAACATTTAAACTGCAGTCATGCTATTTTTAAAACCTAACCAAAATAATAATAAAACAAACAAAATATAGAAAGATTTTGCTCGTCCAGAAAAACTATTTATTCTTTTTCTGGTAGGAAACACACGCGGTAACACGGTAGGAAAATAAGGCATTAATATACCTAGTATTCCATATCAAATCTGAAGGCTAGATACTTTCTCACGGTAACGGGTTTCTTATGCCAGATTGTATCTATCGCCGTAATGTAGAGCTTTCTAAAAGCCGATATTCGTATTTTTAGCAGAGCTAACTCTGCTAAAAATACGAAAATAAAGTGTTTGTAAAATGTAAATTCGGGGTCCTCTTGAATGTAAAGTTCACGCTTGATTTTATTTCCATGCCTCGAACGCGGACTGAATTTTAATTTCAATGGGCTCTAATGAAAATTTTATGTTTCGTGACAAGTAACAACATTTTTAAGGACTTATTCATCAGACCTGGGATTCAGACTGCATAAATTCCTTTTGACAACGAAGTCGTCAAAAGCTACGTTAATAAATATTCAATTTTGGGATCATAACGTTTTAAGGATAAAAGTATTACCTGTTCAAAAAACAAATAATTATAAATTATACTAGTTAAATACATGCGTACATATAACTTATGTCTTATATAAAATATTATATATATATATAAGTATAATAGATATGTTTTAGACTTTTTTATTCCGGAAGTACAGCAGACGCTGATGATCCACCCGGTGCAAAGTCAATGCGCTGCTGGACACGAAGTCGTTTTTTAATACATCTTTTTAAAAATTCATTATCGTAGTGAAGTGGGAAAACCTCTTCTTCTAATTATATATTATTATGGCTATAATTTAACAAAATAATTATTATTATACACTTATTAGCTGTCCCGGCAGACGTCGTCCTGCCCGGTAAAAAATAGGGGTTGATCGTAGAGGGTTGAAAATCTAGGGTTGTATGTATTTTTGTATGTTGTATCATAAAAAAATAGAAATTAAAAATTTTGTCTAAAAAATAAAAATAATATAATATATAATAATATTTAGGGGTGGACTACCCCTAACATTTAGGGGGATGAAAAATAGATGTTGGCCGATTCTCATAGATACCGGATAAGCACAAAAAATTTCATCAAAATCGGTCAAGCCGTTTCGGAGGAGTATGGCAACGAAAACTGTGACACGAGAATTTTATATATTAGATAGTCTTATTCTTCTTAAGAACCTTAACTAAGCCTACAAACTTACTTTAACTAAATATGAATAAGAACGTTATTATTTATATTATATAGATTGAATTTAATTGACATATTTTGAATAAAACATGGTATATAACACTATCATTACAATGTAATTAATATATGTGCTAAAAGTAAACTTCTATTAAACATAACAATCGTTTCTAAACCTTATCTTAAACCTGTTCAAAACTGAATTTGTCTCTGAAAAAAAACTTTAAAAACCAATGAAAACGTTGTATGTCTAGAAAATCCCACGCGGTTTCCTTTTTAACTCGGATCTCAGCGGATTGAATATTTTGTCTATTTTATCTCCAAGAAATACTCTCTGAATGAGCTTTTATAAGAAGGAAAATATTCTCTTTGAATTTAATATCCTCGCGCGGACTTTGACGCGTACGTCAAATTAAACTTCCTCTCACGAAATAACTTTTAAATACGTTCGAAATTATCCTTATTTTACGAGTATTATCTTCTTATGACGTCCATGTAATTATAGAGGCAGTGTTAATTATTCTTGAATATTCAAGTTTTGTAATTTTCAGGATCCAGATAAAAGCCGAAATATAACATTTTTTTTGATGACGCGGGGATTGTCTCTTCTTGAGACACCATTCTCTAGCGTGGAGAGACGGCTTTAAGCCGAGTGATGTGTGGGACTCTTGGTCGACCGAATTCCCAACGTGGCTTTCGAGTGCAGGACAGGGGGATGTCGACTGTCAAACTACCCATTAAAACTATTTTGCGCCTCTTTCCTATGGGCTATTATGGGGGGGGGGGGAATTGAAACTATACCATGGGTACTTAATCTATTGCTACGCCTGGCTATCATTTAGAGCACTCACAGGGGGGGTATGCGGTATCCCCCAATAGTTCAGGCGTCCCCCTGGCACATATAACACCCTAGCCCAGCTTTGAAAAATTACATTTCTTTATACCAAGACTATCTATAATAGCATGAGCTTAACAAAAACGTTTACAACACAGCTCAAAAATACGTTAAGTTCTTCAAAGACACGCCAAATTAAAAATACAAATGTCCTCCTAAGGCAAACGCGCCTTCTCATAACACATATTTATCATACTAATTACGGCCCAGAACTTTTCTTGACTACATTTGAATTAATACCTAACCTAACCTTTGTACAAGACATTTTAAACAAAATCTTTCTAATTTTCTTAAGTTTCGCTGATTTTGGATATAGATTAGTTAAATGTTTGCACGAAATAAGACAAAACCATTTCCGGTATGGTGTTATCGACTGTGGCAAATTCTATGCTAATCTTATCAACATATAAAATTTTGATATTAAATACTTGAGCTGTAGTAATAGGTAAAGTTGACATTTATGTCTTTGAGATGGACATTCGGGTCGTCGTCAAGAATACGGCACAAAATCTCTGTGCGCCAGGAGTATATGTTAAATTTATTGGGAGCCATACCATATTTTGATAATGGTTTCACAATTTTGCTTAACTCAATAAATCAGCGAGCATGCCTTCCAAGCCAATGAAAGTATAATCATTTATTTAAAAAACAATGTCCATTGCTAGGTTTGATTTGTTAAAAAATCCCAGCGTACTTATGAATAGAGGCTGAACTTTTTGAAGTAATAGTTGCGTTGTATGAAACTCAACATCAAGTAATGAGCAAAAAATGTTTTTTTCATAATACTGTACTTTTTTGCTAGTTTGAATATCAAAGGGTTAGCTACCTTAGCCAATAGTATTTTTAAAGCCGTAGAAGCAACGTGCCGACTGTTTATAAACCAAAGCGGAATTCCAAGCTTGCTTGCATTCATCTTGTTTTAACGTCCAGCCTAGGTCGCTTACTTTAAACGTTTATGCATTTGCAGGTATACGCTCTTCAGTTAATTTTTCATCTTAACCTACTATTTTATACGCTGAAAGTCGTGCCTTGGTTTAAAAAAAATGTAATTTTAGATTCACTAGTAAAACCATGCCGACTTAACCTGGAATGTTTTGTTGCCTAAAAAGTAATACCTGTTAGTATTTGACAAAAAAAAGTACTTAAATATAAAAAATAGAACTACAAATATAAAGAAAAACAATTTTTAGCTAGACGTGTTGCTGGAGAGTTTCTTGCCGCTTCTTCTCCTTAACAGCAATAACACGTTGCGAAGCGGTGTACATAGACTAGGAAGCAAAATTAAATTTTAACCAATATGTATGACCTTCAAAAAGTGTTCTCCAGTGGAAATTATTTTGAATAAAAACTTTTGAATTTGAATTTGACATTCCCCACTTACCATGACTATGTTACTGACTTCTGAGCAAAAGACAGTAGAAGTACTATTTGCCTATATGATAGACGTATGTCTGGCCATAGTAGCACAGGGTGACTTTTAGATTTCAGCTACACAGTTAAACAGACGTGATTCCCATCGAGAGGTCATTAGTAAACATCTTTTTAACCGATTTTGAAAAAAGGAGGAGGTTCTCAATTCGTAGGGATCTTTTTTTTTTTTTTGCTTTTTTTATGTATGTTCGCCGATTACTCCGTCATTTATGATCCGATTTACGTGATTCTTTTTTTTTCGACGCGGAATAGCTTCCAATTGGTCCCCTAAAATTTTTACATAGTTTGGCCCAGTGCTTTACATTTTATGAACATTTTTCTTGGAAATAATTTTCACTCCGTTCCATATGTACACCGATTACTCTGAGATTTATGATTCGATTTACGTGATTCTTTTGGTTCGACGCGGAATAGCTGCCATGTGGTCCCCTAAAAATTTGACATAGTTTGGCACAGTAGTTTTCATTTTACGAACATTTTTTAGTTCCCGGTTCTTGGGACCTATATTTTTTAAGAAGCGCGGCACCATTCGTAGGTCCACCTATACATAGCTAGACACTAAAAAGTAACAAATAAAAATTAAAAACTTCGTTTAAAAAAACCGACTTCAAAAACTAAAAAACTAAAATGTATAAAATAACTTATTTCTAAAGCTATTATTATTAATATACATTATCTAAAACATCTTGAAGTCGGTTCAAAGTAGAACATAAAAATTACTATATTTTGAAAATTACTAAGCACCGACTTTAAGATGTTTTAGATAATATATATTAATAATAATAGCTTTAGAAATAAATTATTTTATACATTTTAGTTTTTTAGTTTTTGAAAGTCGGTTTTTTTAAACGATGTTTTTAAATTTTTTCTTATAAGATAAAGCTTAATCTGTATGCCCTTTATAGAATCGTAAACTATACATTTGATCCTGTGATGATCTTTAGCAAAGTTGTTGTGCATGAGCCAGAGAAGTTTTCTTTGTTAGTGCACAATTCGACCCGGTAGGTGGCGCTGTTGTCAGCATATCGATTGAAGATTTTCCGGGCAAGATGACGTCTGCCGGGACAGCTAGTTTTAAATAAATACTGAATTCTTGCTCTAGTATAACACCAATATTAACAAAACAAGTTTTGTGTCTCACTAGCAACTGCAAGCAGAATACTAACTTGTTATTGCCATAATATGTACCTATCAAATGATATGAAAATTGTTTTGTCTCTGTTTCACAGTATTGGGTATGATAAGACCCTTACGGAATTTAAGGTAAATCTCTTTTAGAGAGCGTGGGATTGCTTCTGTGTTACCTTTAATTTTTTCATAAAATTAGTATTTTATGTGGCATATGAATGTGAAGTTTATACTACGATTACTTCCATATACCTTGGACTGGCTTTCCGGTAATGTAAATTTCATACATAAACTTTCTGACGAGTATTTCCTAAGGTTTGGGTGTATGGTTTGGTCACACAGCTTTAAGTGGTATATTATCCATTACATAAATTTTGTGTTTTTAACTTGGAATGGAAATATACAACGTCTACTTATTGACAAATCAGCTTCGGGTACACACAATTTCTCTTAACTAATTTTAGGTTCTATTATAATAAATAATAATCGATGACCTAGACTCAGTGTTCATACAATACAAGTTTCTTTCACTGTATTAGTTCATAGTTAGTTATATTTGAGTAATTTGACTTAAATAATAAATACTACTTATATAATTAATATAATATGTTGTATTCCTGAGAGATCGCTTCTTAGCGATAAGACCGCCCATTGTGCATATTTAAAATATATTTTAGGCATTGATATATTTATATATCAATGATTTTAGGCTATAAGTTTTTCTGTGTTTTCTTTAATGGTGTACAATAAAGTGTTATCTATCTATAATACGTATATAATTATAAAATATATAATTATATTAATAAGAAATGTTCTTGCGACGGGCAGACGCCATAGTCCCAGATCTCTAGTTCCATTAGCAGTTCATTCAGATATCCCGATATCTTTTGTTCTCAATCCCTACAATAGTCCCACACTGATCGGGGCCTGTCCTTGGGTGCATTTTTACATTGTGCAGACAGGGATAATCGCCGGTCAGTGTCACGAAACATTTACATTAAATTTTCCAAGGGGGCCTCTATGTGTTGGCCTTCTCATGGCTCCACGCAAAACCTCCAAAAGTCGGGGCAGATGGCCCCTGGCCTGTGGTCTGCAAAGATATATGATGAAATATTAATTAATTAACATATTAACTTGCCTATTAAGACTTTTAGGTTTATACCTTTGTAAATTAAATTGTAAATGGGAATTAGCTTGAATATCAAATTCCTAAGGCTCTTTGTAGACTACATTGTTTAAGACAGCCAACTAATATTCATGATTATAGGTAAACGCCGACGCCGTAACTTTAGAGCTGTTTTTAGTAAAACCTCGAAGTTAGACACTATATATATGATATATTATCTTGAGTAGATTTTCGGAATTTCGATGCTCTAAATGTTGTGGGACAGGCTCATAAACTTTAGACAAATATACACTGTAAAGTATATTTTCTTTAAAATATATAATTATATAAAAGAAAGTGGTGTTAGTTACACTATTTATAACTCAAGAAAGGCTGTACCTATTTGGCTGAAAATTGGTGGGGAGGTAGCTTAGCACCAGGAGACGGACATAAGATACTTTCGTTCCCGTTGGAACCGGTAGGTAACGCTGAGATCGAGTTCTAGAAATCTCCTAATCACCTGGACCGATTTTGTTGATTTTGTTTTTATGTGTTTGAGTGGGTCCCCGGATTGTTTAAATCCACAATTTGAACCGGTAGGTGGCGCTGGGATCGGGGTCCTAGATTTTTATTTTTTCAGAGCAGGACAACGTCTGCCTGGGGTGCTAGTTAGTTTATATGAAATGATCCAGGTGATAGCACGTTGGAAATTTTCTTATGTTGGTTACAATTTGAAACAGAAAACACATAAACCTTCTGTGTATAATAATATTTTCGATAATATAAATTAAAAATACTGGATCCAGTTTGTACTTTACTTTTTAGACAAGTAAATCTTTGGTCAACGTTCAATAAGATAGATAGATAGATGATAACACTTTAAAGCTCATTAAATAAACAATTACAAAAAATATATTATTACAATATTGACATACTAAAAATAATAAGACGGACTTATCGCTTAACGCAAACTCTTCTAAACAACATAACTTAAGAACCTTTACTAAACTAGTCTGACGATGTAGGTGGTGCATAGCGTTACATAGGACATTAATACCCATACTTAAAATACTTTATAAATTAGACACATACAATCATACAAACACATTCATATAAAATCATTATTAGATTTTTCTTATCATCATCATTATTAGATATTTCTTTCAGAAAATACATGTTTTTGATTAGTGCATAAAATTAGTGACTACCCGAAAATTATTGACCTGCGCAAGGTCACTGGTAGACGATGTATAATGAAGGCAAGGGGCCGTGATGAGTGGCACTGACTTGGGTAGGCCTAGCAGTGGATTGTGATAGGCTGACGACGACAAAAATTTTAACCATAAGTATACCAAATTTTTGGTCTGACTAATATCGATCCAGTGGCCTTTTCTGTTAGTTGGGAAAGGCATATTAATCATTGTTCAATTTTAAACTACTTTTCTAAATAAAGCTTACGGCAGAAAAATATCCCATCATATTTTTGCCAACAGTTCAATTCGTGTGCTTATATTTACTTATAAAAAATCCATTAAACATATAACAATCTAGAGGTGCCGCCAGACATTATCCTGCCCTGAAAAAATAAAAATCTGGGACTCGACCCTAGCACCACCTACCTGGTCCAATTGTGAATCTAAACCATTCGAGGAGCTAACTCAAACACACACACACACACAAAATTTCATAAAAATCGGTAGTAGATCTCAAGTTATGCGCGTATTTACATTTCTAAAATTATTTTTATTTATATAAGATCATTTTTATGGTTATTCGTAAAGAAAACAACTTCACAATGCAAAGTTTTCCCGCCACCTGAGTGTATTAAGGTAATGAGCAGGTTTCAGGAATTCAGTAAATCCCCTTTGTGTCGGTAAGCTAAAGAAAGCTCCGTTTCACTAACACTCGAAGCGAGGGCCTCGAGGAACGATATATTTGCAAAGGGCGAGTGCTTTCACAAATAAAAACAGCCGGCTTTTTACACGGTTCAGTTGTTTATAAGATTAATTAGGTTTTAGCAAAGAATGTAAAGAAATAAGTTTGTCTTCTTTGTATGTAATATAATTATATTCATTTACTTTGTTTTACAGTATATAAACGTCGCACTGTCTTCTTCAATACTAGGGGAATGGATGGTAAACATGCAGACAGACCATCTAATGGAAAATGGTAATCGTCATATAAAATTTTGATATATTTAATGCAAAATCTTTATCTTAAAAAAAAAAATATAATTTCTACGCTGAAAGATCTCACCTCTTCACTTCTTTAGTAATTTCTTTAATACTGACTTTTTCTTCATCCTTATAATGGATCACTAAAAGTAACGTCCTAGCTTTAATTATTCATCGAATCACTATTACCGACATTATTCACATAATTTTGTTTGCGAAAATATAATTTTAACATGGATGTGTGGGTATAAACTTTAATGTGATTTTATTACAAGCGGTACTTTAGTATTGCGTGTCACTATCGATGTTCGTTCGCTTCTCACTGCAGCCTGCCCCGTGCGTACTTCTCGCCGGTGTAGCGCGGGCGCAGGGTACGACGGACAGGCGGCAAGCGATTTGATCCGCTTATGAATTATTATTTTATTTGTGTATCCACAGATGTGTTAGCACGCTTGGATCTCAATCTAGACGTAATAATTTAAAAACTGTAGGTATTATATAAATGAATTACTGATTGTTATCTGTTGTGTTGTCCAAATAAATAAAAATAAAAGAAACAGGGGAATGAAATAATAGGGTATGATGGTGACGATGGGATAAATAGTGTAAAATACATAGAAGTTGATACATAGCGACACTTTGAAATGTAGATAGATAACACTTTATTGCTCACCAAAATTTGCAAATACAGAAACAACATGCATAATTACAATAAGTCTTGGCAAAACAACAGGCGTAATGTAATTGTTCAATATTATTGTTTTTTTTCAAAAAGTGGGCTGTCGGAACTTTTACTCATTGTACAAAATACAATTACCTTAAGGTTAACCGTTTAACTTCGATATTCTGTGAGGACGTGTATCACACCGATAGAGCCGGCCCTGATACCTGGCTCCTATAGGCCACAGCGCATTAATCTATCAAAATAAGAAAATCGATCAGCTTAAAGCAAAATAAACATTTAAACCAAATCTCTAATTCCATTGATAAGTGTGTTCAAATAAACAAAAAAGCTCTAAAAGTTTATTTGTGGTTTATTAATTAATATGGTCTACGTTTCACTTAATCATATATGACTCATTAATCAAAGGATAAAATAATATTTTCTACTTTAATCACAGCTAAATAAAAATATAACGATACATATTGTGTAATGAATGAAAATAAATCTCTTTAGATTTATAATTTCGGTTGAATGAGTATTTCGCTTGGGTCGCAGCCAGATAAATCACTGTAAGCAATAATTACGAATTCTATAGAGAACTGAACGAATGAGGCATTTCGAAATTTAAGCCGTTTTCTAATTTAGTTATTTGATAGCTATTTACCTAAATGTTAATAGTACCGAGTACAACTGTTCTCAACCGGGAGTTTGTACCTTGAAGTAACTTAATTTTATAAAAAATAGTAGGTATTATAAGAACTACCCATCATTAGACAATATTTTTGTATCGTAATCGCCTGTATTGAAGCGACACAAGCAAGAGTTGCGCATCATGGAGATGTAGATGTAGGCTGTAGATACTAGTAGACTGCATTAGGAACTCCCGCCTGCGTAGCAGCCTTTATGTCCGTGACATAGCAGATGAATTACAAGAGAGCCGCTTATGCTGGTATGTACACGTTTTCCGGAAACCGGGTAGTCATATGGGAAACATACGCAGACTCTTCTAGACCCAAGGAACGAGTAGGTCCAGGCAATACACACCGTAAAGGATGTCATACAGACAAATGCTTATAATTTTATTATGATAAAGGACTCAAATGCCACGTAAAGTGGAAAAGAAAAAGTAAAAAGCGAGCGCCGGGTTCCGAAGCGGAGGTATGTATTCGGGATTTAAATTTTCCAAAAGAATACATACAATTACGTTTCCTGTAATTCGTATTTACTCCATGTATTTATTGTTATTGCGGATTTAAATAACGAAACTCTTAAAACTTTGAAAATGTTTATTTGACTTCTGAACCTTGAATGCTAATCGAAAGTGCTGTTATTTATAAGTTTGGATTCTTGCACATTCATTATCTACCATAGGAGGCTATTATGGCAAGTGTATCCAAGGAAAGCTGAAGTGAAAATGTTTTAGTGCGTTACGCCCGCTTGTCTTTGTATCCAAGTGATGACGATACGAACCAAGTCTCTACCCGCAAATATTACAATAGTACAATAGTATGTGGTGCTTACTACTAGGAACAAATGTTATAAACATTATGTATCTGATGATAAAATAAATGTGTTTAGATATATGTCTATTTGTTTTTCCCGTCCTTTTATTACCATTACCAATTATCACGAAATATGATATTATTATTTTAAGGATGGTAGGTTCCTAGATTGATTTACTTTATACCGATAAACCGCCAAGTTCACACGGTATTCAATATAAACTGATGTGACGATAGTGAAGTCGTGTGGAAGGACCTATTAATTTCACATAAAAAGCGTTATCAGAAATGTGTGAAACAACATACATCAATTATATGAACAAGAACGGCTGTGTATTTGAAATTGCTTTTTAGTATTTTGATCTCGAAACGGTTGAATTGTTGATTTTCTACTTTCCTCGAAACTATTTTCTAAAGAATAGTTCATAATAATATTCAATGTTTCCAACGCTGTTGTGTTATTTCTTGGCAGTTTTACTCAGATGCGTAAAAGGAAATGTTATTCCGCCCAATTTAATAGACAGAGGTCAAATCATTGATTTGGACTATTTCAATGCAATATTCCCAAGAAGCAGTGATTCACTAGTCAGTAAGTGGTCATCTTCATCCTAGCTAAATCTCCTCTTCGTTCGGAACATCAGTATTAGAACGTAGAGTCTGCTTTCTCATTTTATCTTTTACACTCAATCTATCTTCATCTCTCATTGTAGTACCATAGTCATTATCATGCATCTTACGACGTCAAGATAACTTAAAAATAACAACTTATTATTAAAATAATACTGGAAAGCTTTGTGTTTACATCTGTTACGTTTTTAGCTCCTGGCTCTTCTTTTAAGTCGTTCGGTCACTGCTAAGTATAGCGAATTTAATGCCAGTGGGTAAGTTCTCTCCTCTACCGAAATCGATTTTAAGCACGATGGAGAGCCCAATTTATCCATATGTCTAGCTGGTCAGCAACCTGGTTAATACATCTATTTGGAAATCTACCACGAGGTCTCTTGCCTTTAACTTCCCCGTGAGCACAAGTCTCTCCATGTTATCTGGTTTCTTGCGGGCTATGTGGCGAAAGTGCTTAAGCATCCGTTGTCGGTATAGTCCTGGCCCTCTACTTTATATTCATACACAGCACACTCATCTATATTATTATAGTGAAATATATAAACCTAACATTGTTTGTTTTATGAAATTCCATTGTTTAACGTTTAGAAGAGAACTGTAGTGAAACAATAGAGAAAACAGCGCTAGTAAGTAGATTATCCTAGCTTTTGTGTTTAAACAAAGATTCAGAGGTATTTCACCCGGCTAATTAAGAAAACCTAATTCGCTTATTCACAAAGACACCTCGCAATTAGTACAGCATTCATACAACGGTCTTTTCTGGTATAATTATATATTTATTTTTTACTTGATAATGATTTTTTACTTTATTAACATTTGTGTATCGCTTTTAACATTAAAATAAGCAAATTATTTACGGAATGTAAATATGATATCCAGATGGATGTATTTCTTTAAGCTAGGTTGCCTGGAAGAGATCTCTCTTAGCGATAAGGCCGCCTGTTGTTTTTTTTTATTGATCCATTATTTTTTTTCGACTGTTTATTTTGGTGAGTAATAAAATGTTATCTGTCCACAACGCGGGCCTCATTTGGTTACGTAATTTGACTGAGATATTAAAAACTGAAAGTGTTTTCTATGCTATGTATAATTCAACAAGTTGCAATAATTTGTTATCTTGTTAAAAAAAATATACTACTACCAAATGCATTGTGATTGAAAGCCAGAAATGAACAGTCTATTTCCGATTATTCAAATTAATGCCGCTATGGCATTCCAGGGTTGTCGTTGGACTCGTGTGGGTATGACAAAGGTGTTTGTATAATCAGTGCAGCATGTCCATGGGCCAGAATCATTGCAGACGACAGCGAAAAATGCGCAGAGCTGCATTATGGTAACAACCAGATATGCTGTGAAGTAGCCCGAGTAAGGATGCCTGTAGATATGTTCACGGAATTTCAATAAATAATTAATCATAATCGTGCAGAATTAATTATAGAATTTTAAATTCGATTTATGTAAGAAGAAGATAATGGAAATAAAAGGGAACAATATTTTTTTGGATGAAAGTTACTCTACTTATGTCCTTTTCTATTTCTTGAGAGGTGTATGAAAAATTTCGTTACGGTTTTTTGCTTAACATTAATTACGATTTATAATGTAAGTTAGGTTTCTTTTCCGGTAGGATTCACAAACGTCGGAAACGTTTCCGTGTAAGAACTGAAAACTCCCGAACGAATAAACTTGCAACCCGATGGACTGTGCAACGCTATTAACAAATCCTGCTAGAAACACATTCTCGAATGTATTTATTTCACATTCTGTAGGATGACAAAAAGATTCGGGAGCTTTCCGTTCTTACACGGAAAGGTTTCTGACGTTTGTGAATAACCCTACTGAAATAGAAATAACTGATTATAAATAAATTCACATCTACATATATATTAATTACCAGTGAAAGTATACTCGACGAAGAATTTCTAAAGCTCTATCCCTAAGGCGTGTTATATGAATAAGACAATGTGCTAGCAAGTAGTTTAAACGTGAATTGAGGTGTTTTCTCTCTCGGGAGATATCTACCTGGCAATGTTGTCAGACGGTGTAGACGTCTACATTATTTGAAATGTTCGTTATATATGTACATATTTGCATAGGATCTGGGATGCCGGTATGTTCTCAAGAAGGGCATATTATTAAATTCACTCCTTTACGCAAAATCTTTCAGATAACACAATCTTTTTTTACGAACAACTTTTTATTTTTATTGCTGAAACACAGTTGACACGCTGACGGCCCAACTGTGATGGAAAGTGGTTACTGTCGCCTATGGAAATTAGTTATACGAGAGGTCCTGCCAATGTGCTGCCGGTCTTGAAGGAGAAATTGGAACCTGGCCACAGATGCCGGAACACAACTTAAAGTTGTTATGGCGGCATAGTCTAGACCAGGGGTGGTAGCCATTCAGGCGGGCAAATGCCCTAACACCTGGCCTCTTATGACAGGCCGCCTGACCGCAAGCATTAGTTTTCTTTCTCCTTTTCCCCACGGAAAGAACTAAAGAGCTAAATCTATTTCGTTTTGGCTAAAACTGCACATTTTTATGCAAAATTGTTATGTACGTCTGTCTATGATACAGGAATAGGTATATGGATGCAAATTAGCAAGGTGTGTTATACATATCATACTAAACAATTCTGTAATGTAGAATATTTTAATTAAATGAGTTCAGCAGACAGGCAGACAGAATGCAGCAGGCGGGCTTCTGGTGGAAAGCGTGTAACACCAAAATTGTTTCTAATATGCTGCCAATCTCTAAAGGGAGACTGAGATCTTGCAACCAATGCCGGAAACCAACTCAAAGTTGTTATGGTGGCATACTTTAAAAAAGTAGGCTTGGTGGGTTGGGATGTTAACAACCTGAGGGATGAATTTACAATTTTTATGTAAATAATGTGTGTAGAGAGAATGACAACTCAAAATGGTAACTCTGATTCTTATTAATTTTTTTACTGAGCTAAAAATGTGGTAGACATTCTCTTCCAAACCCGCAGAAGTTAAAAAGAGGGGGGTTTACCACTAGTATAAAATAAAATAAAAAATTTCATTGCAAATTACTTTGAAAATACAGTATTTTAGAAGAATATATTTTTAGAGTTTAGCTTTGAAAAAACATGTCGATTTTTTGCTTAATTTTAAAATCTATCGTAATCCTAAATAACTTCTTTCACTAAGTTGCGTTAACAATACACAAGAAAAATGTGTAATTGAATGTGATTCAAAATTTTTCAAACTTGAAAGTATGTTGGTATGATTAATGACCTCAAAAGCTAATATTACGTTATAAAAGTTAGGAGTGTTTATCGACGCTTCAATCTAATTGCCCAAGTTAATAAAACGCTCAAACTCACTTTCCTAACTATGAAATTTGCTTGATGTTTGGTCGGAATTTCATATTTCCCGCATCTATATGCATAGTGTTGTTACAACCTAGGTGCCGACAAAGACAAATTCCATGTACAGATCTGTACAAGCACATTTTATTACCTGCCAGCATTTGAACTAATCGTAATCCTTCTATGATCGTCTTCTTTTGTTCACTTATTTACTGGCATGCGTTTACTAATTATTGTGGAGAATAGCCTATTGTCCTATTGTACCGCTCATTAGCATTACCCAGGTGTTGCGGATTACGTTGACTGCGATACGAGCACATTTGTATTTGTGAGGTATAAAACCAGGGCCTGACGGAGAGAGGTGGTAATCAAGCGACGATTACGATACGGGCGTGACGCGTGTACATTCGGGAATTTATTAGTGATGGACTGCATTCTGCATTACGTTTGGATTTGTTGTTTTCGGTTATATTTGTACGTTTTTGTGTAGTTTTAATAAACTCTATAATAATTCTAACGGCATTTTAATTTGATTCTCGCAACTCTTAACAGTATAAGGTAGTCTAAGGTAAGCATAAAAACCTATTACACACATTATACGTACATTGAACATTGAAATTGAAAATCTCAAAAGTAGGCATGAAGGTGATATATGTATATTTAGATATAGATTTCCATTTTATATTTAGTCTGATTGACCATATAAGTACCTATGCATCGTGGCATTTAATAGTGTAATTTGTCCTCCCCTGTTAACCAAACTTTACTAATGAAGTTTGGCTAGGCAGTCTCATACGATCCAATCTACCAACCAGGCCTAAATTTGTGACCATAAAATAGACCTAGATGTGTCACTTTGGTCTAAGTACTACGATGCTTTAGGCATGCTATCACCGGGTTATAATGGTTTATTCCTAATAAGTCCTATCAGGAGCTTCTAGAGATCGAATTTCCATCTCGTTAAGAGACGCCCTACAATATCAATTTATCCTACGATTATTGATCCTATTAAACAACTTCAAGATTTTTTATACGTACTATTATAATAATACATAATTATACTTAACATATAACAACAAGACTATATGATTCCAAATAAAATTAGACTGTAAATAACAAAAATCTATGCGTGTAATCTATCAGCGTGCCTAAGAGGCTAGAAGCATCACCTTATATAGAGACTAATCCTTCGAGTGAGATAAAGTTCCGCCTTCCAATGGCTTGATGCTTCCAAAACCGTCCATCAATTTTGAGTGGATCCCAGGATGGTTTAGATTCACTATTAGACCCGGTAGGTGGCGCTAGAATCAGGTTTTAGAATTTTAATTCTTCAGGGCAGGACAACGTCTGTCGAGACCGCTAGTACTCACTAGTACCGCTCTAGATAGAATAAATTACAGAATAAAGTGTTTACAATAATTTCATATCAGAAGGATATTTTTTAAGTATAAGTAAGTAAGTTAACTTTAACTCAAATAAAACATAATATTTTTTAAAGTTTTTTCGGCTAGGACACATAATAAACTAGTTTTGAACGGTTTCGAGCGTGATATTTAAGACGTATATGACTTTCATTCCGATGTATCGGTCACATATCGAATCATATGAAATCTAACGTAGTTTTATTATTATCAATCACAACATTTGAATTTTATATACGAAAGTTCGTGAACAATGGCACTCTTAGCGTTTTTTCTTTATTGCCGTTTCCAGGTACTTTAGGCGTTGTGTCTAATTCAGTTCACTCGGATATTGCAATTTCCATCCAGCTCACGCTGACTGCGCCTGCCTTCCATTTCATATTGCGCTGGACTAACAACACTTGACGTTTATTAAGTAAATTTTAAATAGCGAATTCCTATTTTGGACCTTATTCAAAGTGCAAAGGCTTTCTTTTTAAGACAATTGCATAGATGGTACATTACAAGATATAATCAATTCTAAAATTACTTTCATATAATAAATAGGATGGGAACTAAAACTATCATAGTATGAAAATAAATAGAACATAATAAAAGTAATTTTATTAACTTTTCAAATAATAATAATAAATTAATATGCTCTTTGACTAGTTTAGGTTATGACATCATAGCTTAACATTCTCGTATAACATCTATGAGGTTTCAGAGTTTTATAAGAAAATAAAAATTGGTCAGTTGACTTTCATGTGGAATTGTGTTAAAATACATACATACATACATAACTTCACGCCAGGTCCCTTGCGGGGTAGGCACGAACAACAGAGCGCCATTTAGGCTTATTCTTACACACCTCACTTGCTTCTTTGAGATTCATATGTCAAATATTATTTAACACAACTCAACCAATATTCTACCTAAGCTAAGCACTGTAATTTAACAGTGGAGTGCTCACTAGTTTATTACAATACTTACATCTGCTACTGTAATACTAATATGCATAGAATAGAGGGTAGTTCACATCATTCATACTTACATTTGTACAAAAGTATGTAAAGTCTTGTCTTATATTACTACTACTTACCTACTCTAATAAATATTAGAATGGTAAAACCTGTTACCAACACTTTATTTTAGGATAAAATATATATACTATATTTTGAGTGTAAACTTCAATAAGCTTTTAATCTCGCAACATTTCCTTGTTTTATTGCAGGAGTTCAGTAGACAAGACGGCCTACTTGATGGAAAGCGGTTACCATCGCCTATGGACTAATGCAACACCAAATGTGCTACAAATGCACTGCTGATCTCTTAAGGGAGACTGGAACCTGGTCACTAATGCCGGAAGACAACGCAAGGATGTCATGGTGACATACTCTAGACCAGGGGTGGTATATATCCAGTCGGGCAAATGCCCTACCACATGGCTGTAGGTTGTTTTATCGCCTCTTACGACAGGCCGCCCGGCCGCAGGAAATTGTATTCTTTCTCCGTTCCTGCACGGATAGAAATTCACATTCAATAAACCTGTAAATATTTATTATGTAATCTAAATTAAACTTTAAACTTCATGATGTAATAATATTTACATGAAAATTAGGATTGGGCACTATTTTTGCTTAAAGCTATTTCTATATTAAAATTTCATAGTTTTAATTAAATTCTATCCAATTATTCAGACCGTTCTCTTAACTTCGTTTAAGTCTATAATAACTTGATTTGCTTTTAATTCTTATTAGAAAATAAATTAAGTTAGTGCTAGGGCTTTAACTCTGAAATAATTCTTTCTATATGTATTAAATTCAAATCCTCACAATTTTTTAAGAATTTCATTGTGTAGTAGGTATTTTCTTAAGTTTTCGCGACTAATACATGTACGAATAGAACTAATTTTTAACGGTTTTAAGGGCGGTAATTTGTATGATTTTAATTATTTCGACGTTTCGGCCTCTGTTCAGCTGCCGTAATCCCGGTAGACAAAGATGTGAAGTGTCAATGAATTTTATCAAACTTGTTTTAGCCTACCGCCAACTTGTTCATTTAAATTAAAATGAACAAGTCGGCGGTAGGCCTTACAGCCACATGGCATCGGAAAAGTAGCCAAACGTAGGTATAATAATCAAATAGTATAATAAAAATATATAAATAATAATTGCCGGACTAAAACCGTTAAAACTTAACTACTTTGTTATTAAAAAAAATTGTTAATCTGGGAAACAGGCACTAACACCAGGAGCGTAGCCATCATGTTGCAAGCCTTCAAGATGGGATTGAAGGTATATTATTAAAATGAGTGAATAAAGTTTACTGAAGAAATGTTAGTAGTGAAAAGCCTTTATTATTTGCCAGAGCGTAATAAAATATTCAGTGGGGTCAGATGTATTACAAAAGATTTTTCGCAACAAAGGAGCGAGCGACCCTTTGGCCCTAATGAAAAAAATAGACGTTTTTAATTTATTCACAATCCGCGTATTGTTCTGGTGAGTGAGGGCTCTTTTGGCCTGCCAGGGTCACGCCGCTGCTACAATATTCATCCAGCTGGCCATAATGTTTTATTAAGCCATCTCACTGGTTCCAATTACAAAATCAAATATGCCGTCCGTACGGTTTAGAAGGCGGAATTTGGAAAACGCCAAATGCACAACCACTTACCTTGCTTGCTGTGCTGCGGGAACCCTTCGATCTTGGATTGTAACTCCTCACATTCACTGTCACGATTTCTTGATTGGCTAATCCTATAAATTTAGAGTGGCGGCGGGACACGATTTCACAACTTTGAGAACTAAATCATTATGAAACATTATTGCTTTTCAAGATACGATTAACGATACCTGAGGTAATTATGTACAGGGAACTTTTTTTTGCAACCTTTAAATTGATGTATGGCAGCCATCTCTAATTTATATCTTTTCACGATTTCACTACATAATTTTGTAACGCCATACAAACTACACTTTTTGTCTTTCATTCATCATCTTGCTCCATATAATATTATGCGAGAAAAACGACCGTGACATTTGCATGTTATCGAGTCCATCCGTCTGTCTGCCTGACTTTGCAGTCAGGCAGACAGACGGATGGACACGATAATTTCATAAAGGACCCATTTTTGTTCAAATGTCTTCAGGACCCTAGACAGTATGTTATTTCAATGTACTGTTATAGATGCATAATGGTGAGGATGAAGGAAACATTTCCAGAAAAGCTCTACCTTGCATAATCTACCAGTCTGTTTTCAAACAAGCTTGGTAGCTAAAATCCAATCCAATATTGAAACTAAATAAAAATTAACTTAAATCAAGTCTCTTCCAGTACAACTACCAAGATTCATTTTAATGTCATTAATGTAATCTAGTCATCAACAATGAAATTAATTGTGGTCGAACAGATATCCCGTAATGTATCTAAGTTAAAGTAAAGGTTGTAAGACTTGCCTTCGCTACGTCATGATGGTGAATAATATAATATTATCTTATGAAAGCTATGTTAGAACTTGAACAGGAGCTAAATGATCTGTACTTAATATTCATAACTTTTCAAGTGCACTAAATACAATTTGCTATGTGTGTTCTTGCAAAATGGATATTGTCTTGTCTGAAATGTTTTTGAGTGTATGTAGCGAAGACGTTCGCTTTTGAAGACGTGACCGCACTATGTAAGTTATGTCTACGTCTTCACTGCCAAATTAAAAGTAGAACACAAATTCTTCAAAGAAATATGTTAAGATTTAATCAAATATTTTTTCTCAAAGTGCAACGTTATTAACTTAAGAAGAATTTCGTAGCAATATGTTTTTTTATGAATCTATTTTTAAAGTAACATCACGATCTTTTACTTGGATTGAAATAACATAAACGCTTTATTACTCACCATAAATAAATGAGGACCTTCTTATTTTATCGCGTAATCTTTTTGTTGTGTTTTATACATGTTTTAAAATTTTGTATTGGATTCAGTACAACTTCATAGCAGACTTATATATTTTTTATTGGTATTGCACCTTAAAATTTGAAAATATAACAGGGAATTTAAAAAATATATCTGAAAAGTAAATAGGACAGTTTTAACAGTAATTAAGATATTGTTAGGTTTATGACAATCTCAAAACAAGTATGTATAAGATCGATTGGGCTGGACATGGATGGGCAACTTAACCACTACAACCGGCAAGCAGCATGAATGTGAAAATTGAGTTATTTCATATAACAGTGGATTCTACTCTTAATAAGCTGTCCTATTAAATCTACCTATACACCTAAACATAACTTAGAAAAAAAATGAAAAAAAAAACCAACCTCAAAGTAACTAAAAATTAAAAAAAAAACACCTATTTTCTACATTATTTTGAAGTCGGTCTCAAGTAAAACCTAAAAATTACCAGATTTTTCTATATAATTTTCGATGTAGCAATGTATTAACGTTTATTGTTTAACACGAAAATGTTATTTCATTTACTCGCTCTTACTGCCTAATTAGTACTGACTTGAGCAGTTTTCACCAAAGAATTTCTCTCGAAACTTCTAACCAGACGTTCCCGGAAGGCTGTCGCTAAACGCATTAGGTATCAAAATGTCAGCTCAACTGAACGACCACAAGCCCCTCGGTAAGAGCGTAGTTAGCGATAGTCAAGCCTACATTGCTGGCAAAATCCTCGATCTATTCCCATCGCTTGGTTTGTTTGATAATTGAACATAGCTATTCAATACAAGAGGAGATGTATACGGAGCACTGAATTTATTGAGAGGAACACAATTTGGGAATAGAGGCTATAGCCACAAACGAACATTGACTGACGTGACTGAAATAACTCCAGAATTAAAGCAAATGTTCGCTGTATGGTGATAATTGGAAATCAATTATTTGTAATAAATTATTGAATAATTATTATTAATTAAACTCAATTTTTAAACATTATTTCTCCAACGGTCAGAATACATATATGGTGATTATTCTTTTCACTTTCAATTTAGCAGAGCTTCAAAGTGATCTCATATAAACGTCATGATTGTTGAAAATGAAATTTTTGAAAATCTTCAAAATCAGCTAAAAAATGTTAGTGATTGAGTTCCAGTCAATGCAAGCCAAGAGATATAACATTCGCATTTGTAATATTATAATAGAAATAAATAGTTCATTTATACTTTTAGAATGCGTGTATATTACTTTCGGAGGCATCTTACTTACACTAAGGAAAAAGAATACTATCTTGTTCTGTGTGTACTCTCATTTGTTTATGCAAAGAGATCAAAATATCATTACGGAGTAATCAATTTGGCTTTAAGCAGAGAGGATTACTCCACACACCGAGCGTCAATAGCGACTGCAAACAAACTTATCATACAAAGCTCAAATTCTTCTAATGCAGTAGTAGTTAACTTATGTCTAAATATGTATTGCACAAGTATAATTAAGCGCATATTGGCTCAAGAATTTCTTGAAGGTACTAACATTTTATCCGTGCAGTAACGGAGAAAGAATACAATTTTCTGCGGCCGGCCGGCCTGTCGCATGAGGTGACAAAACAACCCACGGCCAGGTGTTAGGACAATTGTTCGACTGGATAGCTACCACTCCTAGTCTAGAGTATGCCACCATGCATCCTGGAGTTGTGTGTTTTAAAGTTGTGTCAGCAGCGTATATGTAGCACTTTTGGTGTGGCAAAAGGCCATATAGGTGATGGTAGCCGCTTTCTATCAAGTGGGCCGTCTGCCTGTCTGCTAAACTTATGCCATTTTTATATATTTGATATACGTAAATATTGTATAATATTAAAATTCCGTTGGAATTACTATACAGTTTATTAGAACTGTACAAACACTTATAATTCAGGTACAAATATAACTGGGCACAACCAGTACAAACTGCACGATTAAATAACACGCGCAAAAGTCTGTCACTATATCGCTCATCAAATCTACGACTTGCTCGTATCGTAATCCTCGTTTGACTGTCCCTCTCCGCGCTGGGCCATTGCTTTATAATGAACCAATCCATACCTGGCATTCTTCGACGCAATACAATAACAACAAGGATTAGGTCCACGCTAATGTCGGCCGTAAAATAAGTACAATAACAACAGAATGTTTTTCTTAATTACAAATTCTAAATACAAAGTAAAAAAAAGAATTCCTAAATGCAAGGAGGTAATAAACTGCGCATTACGACAGGCAGGTGTGCGTTTACCTTTGTCGGTATGTAACAATATAAATAAATCTAATATATAAAATTCTCGTGTCACAGTTTTCGTTGCCATACTCCTCCGAAACGGCTTGACCGATTCTCATGAAATTTTGTATGCATATTGGGTAGGTCTGAGAATCGGCCAACATCTATTTTTCATCCCCCTAAATGTTAGGGGTAGTCCACCCCTAAATTTTTTTTTATATTTTTTAGACAAAACTTTTAATTTCTATTTTTTTATGATACAACATACAAAAATACATACAATCCTCAATTTTCACCCTTTACGATAAACCCCTATTTTTTACCGGGCAGGACGACGTCTGCCGGGACAGCTAGTAATTTATAAATCTGTTATGTCTCCTAATAATATAAAGCTATGTCGTTATCTACAAACGTATGTTATATTGGGCTAAAATCCATTCAAACATTTTATGAGCTTTGAAATATTAATAAGATCAATAAAGCACGGTGAGTATACCTTATAAATTTATGGCGTGGCGTAAATATTTTTATAGGGGATAAGGTAATAATAAAGAAATGTTTCATAAGCTACAAAGAAGTTTTACGCGTGCATTATGTAAAACAATAAACTTTATTACTTTCAGAGTCTGAGTTTTGTGTTATATGATTTCCCAAATATGTTTATTCAAACACATTTTTTTATATGAAGCTTTCTTCCTGTATTCTATGGTTTTTGAAGTGAAACTTCCTTAGAATCGCTGTGATTTGATAGATAGATAACACTTTATTGTACACCATTACAGAACACTTACGATCTTGTATTATTCTAATATTTTCTTAAGTTTTCGCGACTTGTATACATAATAAAACTACGTTTTAACGGTTTTAAGCGCGGTAATTTATTTGATTTTGGTTTATCCGACGTTTCGACGTTTATTTTGTATTATTCTAATTGGGTACAAAGCGCGGTCTTATCGCTGAAAAGCAATCTCTTCCAGACAACCCGTGGCAAGAATATTCTGATTAGGAGTGACGATGGTGGTATACATAATTATAAAGAAATATAAGGTCCATAATTTTGCTTATTCAAATTAATCAAGAAGATACATTCTTAAGAAGTATTCACGTCTAATATAAGACAGGTTTTCTGAAATATAATTTTGTATAAATATATACGACATCTATGACTCAGCAGGAACATGAAATAAGAAACAATAATATTTCATATATTAATTTGAGAACAAAATGAAAAATTTATTTATGCATTTAAAAACATTGTAAATTAGTTAGTAAATAAAGCGATGAGGCTGCCTATTTTTTTTCGAAAATTATTGCGATTATTGTATCTGCTATATTACTGAGCAATAAATTGGTATCTATTTATAAATGGTTGTAAGTAACTTTAGATAAAATAAATTTCAATTCTAAATTCCACTACATCGAAATAAAATAAGCACGCTTACTATCGAGTATGTTTAAGGTAACGTCATGGAAAAGGTTGAAACATACATAGGGATTTCGTTAAGAAACAATTGTGACCGACTTCAATGACCTGGACCGTAAAGAGTGTTGGAAAAGAAACATTGGTCAAAGGCAAAGGAAAAAGGAATTCCGAATAAGAGGCACCTATACGCATAGGCGTAGATCAAAGAGCGAGATTACAAAGACTTCGAAGGACACGGAGGGCTTTGAGCCTCGTTCAATAAGGGACCTGAATTGCTACATTTGACACTCTATATATTGTTGACCGACAGGAAAAGCTACATAAATAGATAAAACTCTTTATTGTACACTATTACAGAAATTATCTAGGCTAAAGGAATTATATTTATCTTTTACAGACAAGCTGAGGCAGGAATAAAACAAATTATACTCTAATTTTTAATTACCTGTACTAAAGTGACAGCTACGAACAACCTTTTTTTCATTCATATGTGATTTGTGTAAGTTGAATTTCTATAGGATTTAACTAACAGTGATGAGTTGCTCCAGGCTTGTAACATAATACAACATAATATCTAATTATAATTTTATCCGTGCAGGAACGGAGAAGGATTACAATTATCTGCGGCCTGTCGTAAGCGAAGACAACACAAGCCACAGCCAAGTGGCAGGGCATTTGCCCGACTGGATGGATACTACCCCTGGTCTAAAGTATGTGGCCATAACAACCTTGAGTTGTGTTCCGGTATTAGTGACCAGGTTCCAGTCTCCCTTAAGAGAGCAGCAGCGCATTTGTAGCACCTTTGGTGTAGCAAATGTCCATAGGCGATGGTAACCGCTTTCCATCATGTAGCCTATCTGCTGAACTATATACATACATAACTTCACGTCAGGTCCCTTGCGGGGTAGGCACGAACAACAGAGCGCCATTTAGGCTTATTCTTACACACCTCACTTGCTTCTATGACATTCATAGTTCTTGTCATGCACGCTCGTCTGTTCTTAAGGCTCCTGACATCACCTTCTGCTAGTACACGATCAATTTGATCATGGAAGGTGTGTCGTGGCCTACCGCGACTTCTGCATCCATCCACTTTTGCATTGTATATCTGTTTAGTCATTCTTTCATCATACATTCTTTCCACATGCCCGAACCACCGGATGAACTCCTGCAATAAAAACTAGTAATAATAAAGTTCGATCACAGCTGTTATTTTAGCCCAAGTAATTAAAAATCAGAGTACTTAAGTGTTGAACGTGGTGTATTTATACTTTATAAGGTAGCATATATACAACTAGTTCCAATGTATTTAAATTATATAAATTTTTATGAATGATGTGTTAATAATATAATGCTTGTGCCGTTTCCTGTTGAGACGCTTGTACCGTGGGGTCCTGAGGCCATGAGATTCTACCCAAATTTATCAAAACAACTCATTGATTCTTCAGAGGATCAGAAGGCTTACCTCTGGCAACGGATCAGTATGGCGATTCAGCGAGGAGACATAATCAGCCTTCTGGGCACCTTACCCATAGAAGACGGTTATCTAGGCTCAGTATTCTAATTATAGTGTATATTATAGTATATTATAGTGGAGATAATACAATATAGATAAATTAAGTTTTCTTTTATTGTATTAGATTTGTTAAGCGAGTAACAGGCTTAAAAATATGTTTAAGGAGTAATAAGGTTTAAATCCTTAGCTCTACAATACTTTAGATGTCTCGTGAAGTTAACGTTTATTTATTAATTTACAATAATGTAAATGTGAGTGTTCTTTCAAGATATCGATTATAAAATATAAGTATATTAACTATATGAAATATTATTAAGATAGAAAGACTACGAACAACCCCAAGAGATGATATATTCATGAAAATAAGTAATGCATTTGACAAGGCTGTATGATCTTTATCTGTTCTTTATCTTTGTAGAACGAAAATGCTATTACTAAAAATTAAAAAATAATAATTAATGTACCTAGACTACAAGGCAATAACAGGTTTACTTTCATCAAAGAAATTGTTATGAGGAACAAAATCCTTTTAAATAGCAAATGACGAAGCAGCTTTTGTTTTAGACACAGGCTTCGGCGTCCCCAGGCGTAAATTTGGCAAACCTCGGAGAGGAGGGGCCCGCTATCAATCATATTTTGACATTTGATTTTTCGTCCGCTCCTTTGGTGCCAAAGGAATAATGCGTAGATTTTTTTCTGAATACATACATAATACATATTATAGTTTGTTTAGTAGTTTTATTGTCTTTAAACAAGGTAGAAACAATTAAGCTTATTGCAACCTTTAAAGACAAACTGAAAAAAATGTATTTATGCCTCTACTCGATATGAGATAGTGTTAGTTTTACCGACTGTGATCAAATGCGTCTTGTTAATAGCGTTAAATATAAGGCCGTTAATGAGAATCTACAGTAGTGTACGTTATCTATTATACGTTATCCGTCAATAATTTATTACTAGTTAATGACGTTAAATTTTAATTAATAACAATTTATTAATTGTTAATAACGTTAAACTTTGACAGCTGTGTTAAATGGTTAATGCGTTATTTGTTTGAACATTGAACAAAGAAGCAAGTGAGGTGTGTAAAAATAAGCCTGAATGGCGCTCTGTTGTTCGTGCCTACATCGCAAGAGACCTGGCGTGAAGTTATGTATGTATGTTTGAACATGCGTTCGAACAAATAACGTATTGACCATTGTCCCTATATTAGTGTAATTAATAAAATTAGTTATTTATTACACTAATGTCCATTAGTGTAAGTAATAAATAAATTAGGTATTTCCCAGTTCGCGCATAAGAAGGGTTTTGTGTAGAAGTGATAATGTTTCCTCCGTCTGTCTATGTTACAGTTAATATTCTTGGAAACTACTGCTGATCTACATAGATGAATTATTCCTTCGAGAGAAAAGTAAAAACTAGACGTAGCCGCCATACTTATAAAGTTAAATTTTTTTTTTTTCAATAGCACGTCCGATGAAAAAATAACAATGTTCCTTAATGATTTCCTTAAAAATAAAGTCAATAGATAGAAGCTCAAAAAATAGCGAAAAGTTTTATCCCCTCTCTAATTTTTATGGTATCAAGTGGTAAATTATAAATAAAGCAATGTTACAGCCGTTGATTATAGAAGCTATATAAACAAAGGTTTTTTTTCTCTCTTTCTTTAGCCCAGGCGAACACGATATGCCCGGGTCTACTACTATTGATATTTTGCCTATTTATGTATATATATAATACTAATTTGGGAATTTTGGTGTGGATAGTGCTTGGTTTGTGTTGGATTATTATATTCTATCTATTATATACTATTTTCGGCTACAAATTTAGATTAAGTTTACATATTTCTCACTTCATTTCTCTCTATTCTATAACAAATTTTGTTGGCCTAAATTTATTTTTATATGTGTACATATTATATATTACAGTTTTGAATCCAGTATTTCTTTTTTGCTATACAGAATATATTAATTTTGTTTGCATTTATAAATAGTATTTGACCTGTAACATAATGTTTTCTACTTTTGCACAGTTTTATGTCTTTCTTATATAATAATATAGTAGGGTTTTACTCCTTTACTTTCCACGCAGATCGTGTCCTATTTTTATTTTATTTATTTATGTACTTACAGTCTTAATTATTAATAGACGCTGGTAAAATATACACAACTATATATTTTCAGTGTCGTTAACATACACTTGTTATATTACTGGTTTACTATTGTTCTTATCCTATTTTGCTGTTCAATACGTATTGTTTTTGCTGTAATATTTTCTACTTTTCAGGTCACTTCTGCATCTGGGTATCTGAGGGTCCGATTCCTAGTGGAGCGTTTCGCCGAGTCTACTGCTATACCGGCTCGCTACGTGGGACCGTGTACTAGGTAAGTGATTTTTGTTTTGTGACTGCGTGTTATTCGTCTGTGCGTTGGTATTCGTTTGTGTGTGTGATTTGATTTGTGTGTGTTTGTGATTGCACGAGTGTTCTTACTGTGTGTTACATGTATGTGTATGTATAAGTGGTGCAATTTCACAAATAGACCCAGTATGTGGCGCTATAATCTGATTCTAAATTTTTTTTAGGGCACGGACATATTATAAAATAGAAGAGTGAATTTTTAAATAAGAGATATTTTCAATAAAATGGTTTTTTAATGATTTGTTTTTAGCCAAAAAATGACAACGGGGGCTTGGCATTTACAGAACCGTTCCTTTTGAGTAGACTTTTAAGCACTTATCTCTGAAAATAAAATCTGACAATTCTTAAAGCAAATTATCATCTCTCAACTTTTCACCAGAAATTGTCTCAACGAAAAATTTGTTTTCTTTATTTCGCTAAAGTTTTCTATACATTTAGATTTGTATCGTTCATAGGCTATACGATCCTAATTTGAATCGGAAATGTGTTGTGGCAAATCTGTATATTGTTCTCAGCGGAGGATAAATCATGGTTCGATCTGCGTTGTATTATTCATATCCAACAAAGAGTGTGCATTATGTTTGTTGTATTCTGTACCATCATAGCGTATGATTTTATTTTTATACAAACAAGATTTTTATTACTTGAAATGCACGATATGACTACAAGGGGAACATGGGGAATCAACTAAACCTGGATTACATTTTTTACCTTATATTTATTTTAGTGTAGTTTAATTTATAATTTAATTTTTATTTTAGATCAGATCCTTGTAACATTGTTCATATCATGGTTGTTAATTCGGAAAAAAAAAGTACATACATACATAACTTCACGCCAGGTCCCTTGCGGGGTAGGCACGAACAACAGAGCGCCATTTAGGCTTATTCTTACACACCTCACTTGCGTCTTTGACATTCATAGCTCTTGTCATGCACGCTCGTCTGTTCTTAAGGCTCCTGGCATCACCTTCTGCTAGTACACGATCAATTTGATCATGGAAGATGTGTCGTGGCCTTCCGCGACTTCTGCATCCATCCACTTTTGCATTGTATATCTGTTTAGTCATTCTTTCATCATACATTCTTTCCACATGCCCGAACCACCGGAGCATTCCTTTCCTTACCTTCACCCCGACACTCTCTTTTAGACCAACTCTCTTTCTTACTTCGGTATTACGAACGCGGTCCGCGAGTGTCACTCCGCAGATTTTTCGCAGTGCTCGCATCTCGACCGCGTAATTATGTTTTTTAATAATTATTTAAAGAATGATAGTAATTACTATTATTTTATTCTTCGCTTTTCGTTGTTAGTACATAACGACTTCATATAAAAAGTACAAGTATTATAAGGAAATTAGTAGAATTTTCATAGAGAGAGATTATTCATTAAACCTAAAAACTTTGTTCAAGTATTCATATAAATTATTCTTTGTATTATGTTTAATAATTAATTTTAGGAGCCCTGAAGCAAAACAAGACCATGTTCTCATAATTGAATTAGTTTCCCAAAACAAATTAGAAACTATGTTGTTATTCCAAATATTCTGGCTACACTTCATGTTATTTCATAATTAAATCGCTATACGAAACACCCTAGTGCTTTCCATGTTGCTTCGCTCGCGCCCAATAATTATCGCATTTCGCTTGATACAAAACGGTGGCGTAAATTAGGCATCAGACAACCCCGCATTGCGGAGGTCACCCGCGGCTCTTATTTACATTACACTCATTTAGAGACCCGGTACATAGCGTAGGTGTAGTCCAACTGTAAATTATGGCTTTGTTATGTAAGATTCTTTAGCCATTTTGTCTGAAACTGTACCTCTATGTAACCGTTATATCTGTCTGTATGTCAGTTATTTTTCTCAGAAACAACGAAGTTTATATGATGGTCTTGTGTGTACAGCGCTACAAAATCCAATTAATGAAATCAGGAAAAACAGTTATCATTTTAATTTTTTTTAAATATATTAAAAGTAATAAAATGTTGAGAAGTTAGAAAAGAATAACCTGTGCCATCCAGAGAGCTAATTTATGTTTGTATAATCTAACAGAGATATATGAACTTCTCTGACATACTAGTTTATACTGTTAAATTGAACAATTGTACTTAGATTATGAAATGAAAGTAAATGTAATATTTATTCTTGTATGTAGGTGTTATTCCTAGAAATACATGGTTCAGCACATTTTATCAGTTTCAATGGTATGCAAGGAAGCAAGATCTTAATAATAATTATTTAAATAATTAGTTCCTTTTTATTTAATTAAGTACTTTCTATTTAATTTCGATAATATTTAACACAATCTATTTATATATGGGTAATTAGTATATATATTATCGACAGTAAGACAGTATTACACGTAAAACAAGTCATATAATATGTAACACTTATTTAGTTATTTAGTTCAGCGGGCTAGTGGCTGCCTGGTTACCGAAGGAGGCTAACTTAGACAGAAGCTTAACTCCCGTGGGCATGCCGACTCGTAAATCCAGCTTCGGATGTTTGTTTATGCATACTGCGCGCCGGTGGGGCACCGATACGTGGCAGTTTCTCAAAATATATAAATAAAAGAAGGTTTTACTTCAATACATTGGAAGAATTCAGGAAAGGTAGTAAATAATAGTTAGGTATAATAAGAGAGCAAAAGATCAGTGGGAAGAGAAATTATACAACATACCTATTTATTACAAACCTAGGATTCGTGCACATTCGTAAGAAGTGAAACTGTTTTACGTCTAAACAGTTTTACTTTATATTTAAAATAAGTGTGTTAAACGATGCTTATGTAAATAACAAAAATCCATTATTTTTTTATTTAAAAAACAAACGCAAGAATTGTTGTATCGACCCTGATGGTGAACAGCTTTATACAATCTATAAAGAAAATATAAGCACTCTGAACCAGTTTCTCTTTCACCTTTAAGATCCCGGCCAGCTTGAGCCCTGAGCCTGATCTCCGCGATACATACTTATTATTATGTAAGAATAAGCCTGTATGGCACTCTGTTGTTCGTGCCTACCCCGCAAGGGACCTGGCGTGAAGTTATGTATGTATGTATGTAGGTATATTTACCTGCCAGAATTGCAATGATATTAAATTATAATATATGAATTGTGGTATACTAATTTAGACGTGATGGATAAGCACTGCCAGAAAACGTAAAGCTTTTCTACACGTACTAAATTCTCCACTACGTCGATAACGAACTTTTAATAAACTTAGACAATATAAACAAGTACAATAAAAGAAAACTTAGATATGTATATTTTACCTTTAATCCCTCAAGACTCTAAGTAGAATACTGAGCCTAGATCACCGTCTTCTATGGGTAAGGTACCCTGAAGATTATTTTTGTTTTCTCGCTGGATTGCTAAACTGATCCGTTATTTGAGGTAGGCACTAGCCCGCTGATTACCTGAAGAGTCAACAAATCGTTTAGTAAATCTTTGGAGAGGCTCAAGGCCTTAGAACCCAATCAGTCACAAACGATTCAACAGCAAACGATACAAACCGCTTGAGTGAATCAGCTGTTTTCGCCAATTTTAAATACACCAGTGTAACCTATTTAGCCCAGGTACGTGCACCACCGCCGGTTCTGCTGCAGCCGAACAGGAGGCCCTCAAGCGTCGCAAATATGCCACCATCGGAAATGGTTACATATTTGCGGCATTTGGGGTGGAAACTTTGGGTCCGTGGGGTCCTAGTGCCCTAAAGGTCTACCGAGACGTCGCCAAACGTCTCGTAGACGTCACACGCGACCAGAAGACTGGCGTCTATTTTGCGCAAAGACTAGGCATTGCCATACAACGTGGTAACGCCGCCAGCCTTTTGGGAACGTTCCAGGTACATGACAGTGGTTTGGGACCATTAATTAATGTTTAGGCACTTCCCCCCCTTTTTTATTTAGTGTTAGTTTTTATATAGTTGATAGTATAGTTTGTAGTTCATATTTAGTTTTATATTTATAGGTTAATCTATTTTTAGTATTTAATAAATAAAATAATGTATCTCATTAATTACTTTAGCCCAGTAAATGATCTACGAAAATGGGATATGCAATATAATATGACGTAATCAAAATTGTCGGGAGTGCGTGCAAATGCGGAGCAAGAGCGATAAATTGTGTCGCGCAACCGTGATTCATGGGCACGCCGGGACGGGCCGACGGCGACGCGCGGATTACGTGCCTCTCTCCAACGGTTTATTGCATTACCACCTACCTAAATTGCCATTTTAATTCCTGAATCTGTTATGATTTCTAAAATAGGAACAGCTGGTCAGTGGTTAAAAGTCCCGCGTTTCGTGCCAAAGAGTTATGAATATGTAATTAATAACTTGTAAATACACCAATTGTCCCCAAGCTAACTAAGTGACTAAGTAATATTCAACAAACCACACGGGCGATGATCCCATCCAGACCATAGTAGGCAGAGAACAGAAAGTTTATTTACGAAATTTATCATGCCTCTGCAAGCTTCAGTGAGCTAGGGTGGCAAAGGCCGTTAAACTATACAAGATATATAACTCTTTATTCTTTATCAAGATGTCTTAATTTCATTTATGAATACCAGAAATACATGGTAACGTGAACGATGTGCGGTCAAACTGTTTAAAGCCATTTCTTCCAGGCAATCCGTTATTCTGAAAGAGATTTACAATAAATTGTTAATTAGTGGTGTGAAACAAAAAATTAAATTCATTGCAATCTAAATTAGTAGAACTGGAATTTTCAAGTAAGGTTCAGTAACCAATCTCTTGAAATTTTTATATAGAACTAGGTGTCCCGGCAGACGTCGTCCTGCCCGGAAAAGATTTAATCGATATGCCGATAACAGCGCTACCTACCGGGTCCAATTGTGAACCAACTCAGAAACCTTCTCTCGCTAATGCACAACAACTTTGCTAAAGATCATCACATGATCAAATGAATAGTTTACGATTCTATAAAGAACATACAGACAGAGACAAACATTCATTTTTATATTATATATCAAGAAGATATATGATTCAGATTCTCTGATAGGGCGTGAATGTGTAGATTTATAAATTTCAAAGACCATGCACCTAATGTTCACATTACTATAAAATTCTTCAATATTAATGGCAAATAAAAATATGGAGGCCATCTGCACGAGATTATCAGTGTGAGATCGCCTGGAGCAAGCGTGGCGGATACCGTTAATTCCCTGTGATATGGTCAAGTTCAACATTAGAATTGGGAAGTTCGGGAGCTTAACTAAAATAAAAAAAGGTAATTAAATGATTGACTACAGCAGGCAATTATCTTCTGATAAGGGTTTACAGCTATATTCAAATATCGTTAGACAGATATTCAAAAGTTATAACCCAACTATAGGTGCTTCTTAGTGATTTTTTGAGGGGATAGGAGGAAAAGATATTCGCTTGCAAAGTTGTTAAGTGTTTCATGCTTTCCAACTTTCGAAATATCTTCTTCCACTCCTTATTCCATCGTTTGGGATTGGATCATTGATGTGTCAATTGGACTTTTTTGGGATCTCCCTCAATATTCGACCACCGGTTCAATAGCGAACAGCCTTTGCCTTTATTTTCTTCTCTTTTTTTAAATTTTAAATTCGAATTGAATGAATTACTGAAATGTTATTTATGGTTATTTTAAATAGTTTTGTTATAATATATAAATTAAATTAAAGTATGAAAAATAAACCTAAAACTAAAAACTACAACTTAATAATAAAAAAGAGGGCATAATTATGAATAAAATATTGGTCCTAAACCACTGTCGCTTACCGGGAACGTTGCCTTTTGGCAACGTTACCCAATTTTGGTAACGCCGCCAGCCTTTTGGCTGGCGGCGTTACCACCCTGAATAGCAATACTTAGTCTTTGAGCAAATTGAAATGTTTTAATGAAATATTGATGAAAATGAATAATATATTTTTACGAATCATCTAGCATTAATTTTGGTATACTAATAGTACAATAAAGAGATTATAATTTTTTATATCATATATTTGTTAATAGGTATATGTTTAGAGTACATTTACAGCTAATCGTTTAGTTGATACATGTATGTACCACTATACCACCATAGTATGTAGGTAACATTTCCCAAATGAATTTAATATCGTGTTCAGGCGTCCCAGTTTTTGCTTTTACAGTTATGTGTGTTGACGGTGCATAATGAATGAGGTAAGAGTAAATGCACAATTGCTATGCGGTTAGAATTGAATTTGCAATTGCTTCTATGCTATGTTATTGCAGCAAACACTTTACATTAATGTTATGAAAACTTAAAGTTGCCTTGTTCTGAAACAGCAAATTGAGGAAATGTCAATAAAACTTTTAACTAGTGTATTTGTATTAATTAATGTATGATTGTAGTTGTATTAATTGATGTATTGTGTCCTTGAAATTGAAGGTAGTTATGAAATTTATAATTGGTACAATTTAAATGCTCACCAAACATATTGGTTGTCCCTAACACTAAGTACCAAGTAACATATATTAACTTCATATAAATTTAATCCACTCCATACCGAGGTGCCTAAAAAAATAACGGTTAACGTTTCAAAATAAATATACACTCGTCAGAATAATTGTACGTTTTGTATTTAAATTCTTTTTGCTTATCAAAATGGATAAATGCTCACCAAATATTGTTTTACTAAAACACTAACATTCAAACCGAAATTTCAGTTCTAAATAGCTTAAGTGTAATCAAATTATCCAAACTGAATCCAAAATATACTTATTATTGTTAAACTATGATTAAAGTCGTTTCCCTTTACTTATTTACCCTGCATTTACGACGCACAGACCGCAGGACGCAATTACGTCACGCAAGCGTCATATATTGTCACGCTGAAGTAAGTGGAATCACCTCGGAAGCTAGGATTATCCCTATTGGTGAGAAGACAAAAAGAGTGCGCCCAGTTAAATCTAAAAAAGCTCTGTTGATTCAATAATTATTTTCTTTTGTTAGTTTTTTAAAAAGTGTATGTGATTTACTGATTTTAACTATTGTGTTCTTTAAAGTGCCCTTGATAAACCTTAAGTACAAATTAATCTTATAAGTACCTAAATATATAATAAAACATAACTTCGTTTTACTTTTGTTTTTTAATTTTTCTACCAGTGATTCATTTTTTACCTACTTCAATCATTGTGTTGCTGTAATATTGAGAGTAAAGTATTTATTTGGCTATATTATTATGTTTTAATCAAATTCATAGAACAATAAACAAGCAACATGTGTTTGGAATAGGCAATATTATATTTGATATTAAAAATAATTGTACGTTCCACCATTTGCTTTTTTGCCTCAGCAAAAAATACTAAATTGGAAGTGGAGAAACAAAATATTGGTAATATCTATTTAGCGATAATGTAAAATATTTGGTCCGAAATTAGCTTTAAAGGCGTTTATATCTTTTTATGGCATAGCATAAAAAGGAAAATAGCTTCATATCTATAATACTTCATGAAACACAATTTGGTGAGCATTTATCCATTCTGGCAGGTATTTCGAATTTATTGGTAGTAAAAGAGGTGCATTTCTGGTAGGTGTTTAAACACAAGCCATTTATAATAAAAAAGTCTGTCTCCATTTCAATACAACATAGTAAGAGCGGTCACAAATAAGAAAATCGTCATCAAAAGACGTTTTTCAATATGTAGCACGCCCGATTCCATTCAAAATGTGTTTACAAGGTGTGCATAGCGACTATAACTAACTATTCACATAATTTGGACCCGTGTGCTACGATAGCTGTACTGCATTTTCGGGATTAGAACTCTGTTATCGGAAGCGCAATTTTTGCATTTATAAAATTTTGTGTACCTGTTAAATGGTTGGACCGTTTTTAACGAAAATTTGTATGTATTTTGTCATTGCAGAGTTCAGTAGATAGGCAGACGGTCAACCTGATGGAAAGTGGTTTTTATTGCAAGAGTTCAGCAAACAGGCAGGCGATCCACTTGATGGCAAGCGGTTAACATCGCCTATGGACATTTGTAACACTAAAGGTGCTACAAATGCGCTGCTGCTCTCTTAAGACTGAAGCCTGTACACTAATGCCAGGATACAACTCAAGGTTGTTATGGCAGTATACTCTAGACTAGGGATAGTAGCGATCCATACGGGCAATTAGGAAGGACAACGTCTTCTGGTCCTGTCAATTAAATTTCATGAAGATCGTCTCACTGTTTAGACCGTAAAGAAGGAATAAAAAATACAAAAACATTCAAAAACTAACTTTAACTTATGCCCTATAATATCAACTTAAAACATCATATTGCTGGATACGAGCTTCCCAGTTTTAGGAGAACGTACCATACTAGTTACCTTAGTTCTAGGTGGATTGGCGGGATTGACCCATCACTTAACTCGGTGTGCAAGGTTTGTTACGGGTTTCCTTCACCATTAGCACATTACCATTATACCAATATTAGATTAGAAAGACTGCTAAAGTGGGCATGTTTCCTGGTCAAGATTCTAACCTACGCCATTGGACCGAATACGGATATGTAATCAGTCACTATAGCTTAGTAAAGTAAAATTAACCTTTAATTATAGTATGATTTCTAATGTCCGATTAAATGTTTGATAATATTGAAAAATGCGCTTGTAAATTAGTTCCTCACCGATAGCTCGTTACAGAATTTGATTTGCATAGTTGAACGTAGTATCCTATGGACGGTGGCACTATACACAGCGCGTACCATTAGTAGCTCACAACGCCTAAAATGCTGCGTTAGCTGTTCCACAAGGCGACCGCGGTCGTTGTGGTCTTGGCGAAAACGTCACTTAAGACGTCATCATTTACGATTACACAAAGTTCACAACGCCCATGTCAAGAAGTGGGTGAAATAACCGTTCCACTTGGGTTTACGGTTGTAACAACGTCAAGCAGGTGGAACGGAAAAAATTGACGTTTGTAAGATCATTTGCGAATGGCGGGAATTCGAATACAAGCGTATTGTAGCAAAGTCAGCATCTAGGTTATTTAATACAATTAACTTTAATTACTCCATTAATGTGTTTAGCTACCAAAGTTTAAACAAATATACGCTATTAAAAAAAACTAAAATCCTTTTTACAACACTGATTATAAAAAGTGTAAAACTGAAGTCCAAACGAATGAATAGACCGACGGGAAGCCTAACAAGTTGTTTGAACAAGCCGGCACAGTCTCGCGTTTATACAAAAAATTGTAATTGCTCACTGTAGTAGAAACAAAAAGTGGGCCAACTCGAGTGTTCCAGAACGACTTTTACGAAAATTATCTTTAATTCCCGTCTTCTTAGAGAAGGGACTCCTCATTAAAATCTTTCTGATATTTTATTTTAATGTTCTTAATTTTTTTCTGAACTAAAACGAATGAAGTTTATCGTAGATCGTTAAATAAGTTATTAGCTTATATATAAATAAGTCATAAAGCCTCTGTCTAGGGTTGCGAAGCAAAATGGCAAAAACCCGAAACCTTGTAATTCCATACTGCTCATCCTCCTATTTGTATATCTATACATATATTATAAAGAGGTAAAGCTTCTTAGTTTGTGACCGTGTAGGGGTAATCTCTGGATCAACTGAACCGATTATGAAAATTCTTTCACCAGTGGAAAGTTTCATTCCTGAGTGACATCGGGTATATATTTGATTGTGATATTTTTTTTGTTCTGATGCTCAGCGAAGTGGTCACGGGTTTGTTAGTGAATATTATGAATGTAGCCTATAGTATATTATTATGAAGCCCAGATGGATTTCAAAATAACCACAAAAATAGTGAAATTGCTATTTATATGTACGATGCCTAAGCATTTACCACAGTTACCGTTTTGAGAATTATTTCCTTTCAGTCTGTTTGAAAACTTGTCGCGATTAGACTCAATAAAGCCCAACGGGTTTCATAGAAAATTTTACAGATAAAACAGGAATTTCATATTAAATGTTGATGTGTGTTTGGTAATTTAGATATCTTGCAGGGTTCAAAAGATATAAATAAAATATAAGGTAGTCCCGCACGACTGAAGGGGCGGCCTAAGCTATAAATATTTATTCTCTCAGTATAAGTGCTAGTATGTATAAGTAAAAAGAAATATTGATATTAAAATCCTTTTATTATCGCACGGGCATAGTAAACGACTGTCTACTAGACACCGTCAGCCTGTCTGGCTAGACAGACATGCAACTCCAAAGGCGCTACCACTAGAACCTAGCCGCTAATACTGAAGATTTTTATGGCGGCATACTGTAGACCAGAGGTGGTAGTCATTTAAACAGGCAAATGCTATACCACCCGGTGGTGGGTTGTTTTATTGTCTCTTACAACAGGCCGCCCAGCTGCAGGAATAAGTATTCTTTCTACGTTCCTGCACGGATAAAACTTGTGGAATAATGCCTACATTTTGATTAAAGGTATCCATTATAACTGGGTTTAATAAGAGTGAAATATTACAGCTAAGTATTATGCGAAAAGCTTTTCAGTAATGACAATCATTTACGTTTTACTGCTGAGTTTCCAAAACGGAAGAATTTGCTATCATAATTTGTATATTAAGATTATTTAGCTTGAAAAGACAATCACTAATTTTCTCCCGTCATTAGTGCTGGTGCTTGTTCTCTAACAAGTACACATCATTTTGTTGCATATAAAGATATTTTTATGTGAGAACATTAATTTTGATTAAAGCTGACTGTTCTGAATCTGATTGCTATAGAAAAGGAGGCTGGACCTGACTGAACTAAACCAAATAAAAAATAAATTTTGAAAATCATTACAATGTAATGATGTACGATGTATTTATGAATACATCAACTCAAACAGGCAAATCTCACGTTGTGAAATTCTTCTTTATTTTACCAATTACTTACAAGCCGTGGTTAACACCATGGGTTTTCATTAATTTTTTGGTTTAAAAAAGGAACCTGCATAGTAAAGAAGTATACATATCATTGGCATCCTTCAGGATCTTTTAACGAAATGTTTTGGTGATATTATATTTTTCATCAAAATTGTAATATATACGTATAATATGTAACAATTTTGGCATAACAATACACAACACCAATAACAATTTTGGTGATTTAATTATTTAGTGAAAAAAAATGTAAGTATTTAATAACATTTAGCACAGTATATAATAAGTACAATACATTTATTTACTCACTAATGAAAAAGCCGTATCCCTCACCACATCTCATTTCAAATGAAATATTCAAATTTATACACTTTAAAAAACCTGGTGTATAAATCTGAAGGGAAATACTCGCTGAAAGGAAGAGAAAAGTGAGCTCTATTTTACACTGGTTTGTTTTGTGTACTCAGGGGTTGTATCATTACTTCGGGGCCGCTGTATCCGGCGGTTAATCTCACTAAAAAAGGCGGCAAAAACACCAATTAATAGAGGTTTCATTTCAATCCCGAGTCTATTAATTTATTTGCTACAATTATATCCTGATTTTGTTTTAATTATTTTAAACTATAACATTCTTAAAATATCTTTATCTTTATAATAACTGGTAATCTTAATCAGATGTCGTGGTGATTCAGTGACCAGCGTAATTCTTATCCTTAGATTTAAGTATTTATCGAAATACTATCATTGAAATAAGTAGTATAATTTTGTTTACGAAAATATAATAATTTTAGCACTCATGTATCTTTAGCACGCTTGGATGCCAATCTAGTTCTAACCTCTTATATATACTTATTATGCTAATTAATGATTAATTGTTATCTGTTGTGTTGTTCTAATACGTAATTTTAAAAAAGAATATTATTGTACAAAGTGAGCCAGTTCTTAACAATACCCATACGTGAAAAAAGTCAATTTATTTTCTGTATGAAATCTTATACAAATTAAGGTCTTGGTTGAATATCAGTCTTTAACTATTAATCAATAAAATCGATTGCGTGAATATAGTAACAAAGCACATATAGAGGTACTACCGTTCATGTTTAAGGCTTTTTTCTTGAAGTTCCCTAACAACAAATATGGCGTCAATTATGCCTCTACTGGGTCGAAATCCATATTGACTCTCAGGCATATGGTACATAATATATCTACCATTCTTTAAAAGTTGTTACTACGTTTGCCTTAGGTAATATACTGTAGGTATTTGCTAGGTGGTAGGACATTTGCCCGACTGGATGGCTACCACTCCTGGTATAAAGTATGTCGCCATAACAACTTTGAGTTGTGTTCCGGCATTAGTGACCAGGTTCCAGTCTCCCTTAAGGGAGAAGACTGGAACCTGGTCACTGCGCTGCTGCTCTCTTAAGAGAGCAGCAGCGCATTTGTGGCACCTTTGGTGTTGCAAATGTTCATAGGCGATGGTAACCGCTTTCCATCAAGTGGGCCGTCTGCCTGTCTGCTGAACTCCTGCAATAAAAAAAGGTATGTGATATAGTACAGCGGACAATAGAATGTAGCATTCAGAGTTGAATAGTATCGCATAATTAGCGAACTTGGTACGATTAGGCACGTTATTGTTCCCCCACTTGCCCGGTTATTGTTACGGACTTCCATATGAAAACTCTAACGTATTTCGTTTTTATTGTATACAATATCTGCAGAACTTTACTAATTGTTAGAATTGAAGTTCCGAGAAGACGAAATCTATATAATCCTTAATCAACCAGGTATTTTATTACCTCTGCTGTTGACTGGGTTAGTTGATTCAACTGGGAACGAGGCGTTATTAAGTATAAATTTGGATCAGAAATCTCATTTTGATGGACTTTGCGCGTTTTATGTGTAACGATTTTCTGCCTTAAGGTTTGGTTGTGTTTATAAGAACTGTGAATTAAGTGCGTGCTTCTAATAGTCTTTGTGACGATTCTAACGGTATTTTAAGAAATGTGTTCACCTGATTGTCAACTACCACTTATACTTAAAATATATAATAATATATAAATGCGAAAATAGGTTTGTTGCTTCATTCAATATTATTTTCATAGCTGTGGATACAAATGATTATTTATTATTTAGCGTAAAAACTCGATAAGTTCAGAGCGTTCGGTTCAAATCCGGGGCTTGAATTCCTACCATTCTTCACTTTTCACAGTCTCCGACATTATTGTGAGACCATTCGCAAGCATAGCTCCTTGACGATATCAAGTTAGCATTTCAAATTCAACATTCAAATTCAAAAGTTTTTATTCAAAATAAGTTCCGCTGGAGAACACTTTTTGAAGGTCATACATATAGGTTAAAATTTAATTTTACTTCCTAGTCTATATATATCGCTTCGCAACGTGTTATTGCTGTTACGGAGAAGAAGAGGAAAGAAACTCCCCAGCAACACGTCTAGCTAAAAATTGTTTTTCTTTATATTTGTTGTTCTATTTACATTTAAGTTTTATACAGAACTATGTTACAGAATGACTTTTGTAGAATTAATGGAGTTGTAGCAAACAGTGCATATTCAATAGGACAGAGCGCAATAAAAGGTTTTATTTAAGATATACCCATTCTACCGAGACCTGCCGTAGGTGGCATGGCTATATCTTTGTTTGCTAGCTATCTTCCCAGTTGTCGTGAAATGTGGTCATAAATATTATAAACGTAAGTAAGTTTGTATCAGTATACCTATTTCTTCTGTCACATAATTGTTAGATTTTAACACATATCCAAGAAATGGCTATTAACTTAAATGACAGAAGACGAAAAATTCAATCGTCTTTATTTAAAAACAACAGACTATCGTTATTCCACCCTGATTACGGTGATATTAACCACATAATAAAATTGGCGATTATAACTAAATCCAAAGTAATCATAGTTAAGTACGCTAAAGCAGCAAAAGTTTAATCAAAACAATAGAGTGTTATCGATTAGTTTGCTATTTTATACTAATAGTTCATTTGTTGGCTAAACTAACCTATCAAACAACTCGAAACTTGATTAGTTTTGCACGTATCAACCCATTTCCCCGGTGTGTTGCGAACGTGACATTTGACATTAAACAATGTCAATTTACCGTGAAACGGCTGTTCGATACATTTCAAATTCAATGCCGTGCCCAGATTCGGAATCCAAACTGGATAATTCGATTAATCGGTTTGTTTTGTTTCATTGATTATGTATCGGTTTTGTTTATTTGTGCCATTAATATTCCCCTTGATGGATGCTTAAATAAATTTAACAGAATTACTTTGTGTGTTTTTCAAGGTCTGAACCTGGGGCAACGTTAAAAATTTACGCCATTTCACGCAGATATGGCAATGGGTTTAATGCGTTCTTTGGGATGTGACACAGTGAATGACATTAAATATAGACATAACATATGTATAATGTAGTTCACTAATATTAGTATGTTCTAATGGTGTTATTTTTTTAACGTTTTAAAAAATCCGCATTCGACCAATACTTAAATCTTTAACACTAACTCAGATGTAGTCCCATAATGGATATTATAATTTTTATTAATTAATTCTTTTATTTTTAATTCATTAAATCAAAAAATTGATTTCCTCTTAAATTACAATTGGCCGCACTACCGTGTAACCTCGGATTCAGACGTGTTGGTTCAGTGCTGCAGAGTAATGGTGATCCTGTACGAAAAGGTAGCTTCCAGGTAAGCGTGCTTCATCTTAGCCGCACTATGTCGGGCGAGGTCATGGTTAAATGCGAATTCATCTATAAATATGATAAAATTCTAAAAACGCCGTGTTTTGCAAAATCTGCGGATTTTTTTGTGAATGATTTAAAATGGCCGATTTAAAATAAAATCGAACTCCAATGTGATTTTTTCACTTATCGATAGCATATGTAATATAATATGTGATTTTTATCCCGGGAATACTGCAGGAAATTTCCCGGGAACCGTTTGACTGGAGCATATAAATTAGTTATTCCGACATAGTTTTCACTAAAACCATAGCTCAAAACCTTTTTTAAATGCTGCGGTACTTTGTGTCCCGGGAATCCCGCAGGAGTAACAATTCAAGCGTGGATGCAGTCGCGGACCTGTCCTAGTACTGTATACAAACACAAACATATAGAGAAGGGTGTAAGGAGAAGAAGGCGATCCACCGAGGAAACATAGCCAGCCTTCTGGGCATCTTACCCATAGAAGACGGTGATCTAGGCTCAGTATTATACTTAGTCTTGAGGGACTATGGGTAGAATACAATACAAATAAGTTCAGTTTCTCTTATTGTATTCGATTATTTATATTCTTATGACTTTTATTTAATTAAATATTAATATCTTAAATATTTTTAAATACTTTTCCTGGATAAAAGAAGAAAAATAAATGTAATATGGCTATGAAGACAAACAAATCAAACTCAAACTAATACCTATTAAACTAAAGTAATGTGAGACCCGTCCGAATGTTGGATCACTGAAGTAAAGGACCAAAACGTCCCATGTTAGCTCATATGAGAATGTTGATATGGATGTCTAGAATTAAAAGAATGTATAAGGTGATAAGTGAGAACATAAGGGGATCTTTGAAAGTTGCACCCGTGACTAAAACTAAGAGAAAGAAGACTAAGGTGGTATGTAAATCAGGTAACAAAAATATTGTTAAACTGAAAGATGGACAAATGTAAAGCAAGACCCAAACAAAATGATGGATTATAGCCAGGGTGACATGGAAATGATGATTTGCTGTGTGATAGAGGACGTATTCCGGAATAGAGAAGTATGGAAGGAAAAGAATTTTTTATTATGGTGACCCCAAATAATCGGGAATCGGTAAAGGAAAGAGAAAGAAAGAGATGAATAACTTGACTTGCATCTCTAACTGATTTAGTGTAAATAAAAAAGGTGTTTTCTATACTATACATACTTAATAAAATTATATATTCAAAACTTTGCATGGATAATTGTTACTCAATCACGCCAGAATAGCTGAACGTATCTGGATCAAATATGGCATAGAGATAGAATGTAGTCTGGAATAGTACAAAGACTACTTTTATCCCTGAAAACCGATCGGTTCCCGTGGGATAACTAACATAAGCTTTAACGAAGCTGCGGGCAAAAGCTTGAAGAAAAATCATTTCAACAATCGAACGAAGCATGACTTGTGGCGCCATCTTACATAAGATCCATTATTCTTACACTCTATAAAAAACGTTCATAAATATATATAATAAGCTGTCCCGGCAGACGTCATCCCGCCCGGAAAAGCTTTAATCGATATACAGCAGCTCCACCTACCGGGTCCAATTGTGAACGAAGTCAGAAACCTTCTTTGGCTCATGCACAACAATTTTGATAAAGATCACCACATGATCAAATGTATAGTTTACGATACTATAAAGGACATACAGACAAACATTCATTTTTGTATATAAGAGATTAATCATTCGGAAGAATAGAAGGCAGATAGGTATTTGATAACAAGTTACGGTTCTCATCTCGTATTCGATGAGCGTGAAAGCAAGTTGAGCGTACGAGGTATATGAGCGTGAGTCTATGAGCATAACATGAACACATACGAGCTTCATTGCCCCTCATCAACCGGCAAACCGAACGCAAATTATTATTGGAGCGTCCATTACCTCACAACCCGTGTGTCCCGTCTGTGTTGAAGTTATAAAGCTCTATTAATAACAGTAACTGTACCATAAAACTGTTATAGAGCGGAAAATATAAAAAATAGGGTGTATAAATAAACTTAGATTTTTTCGTTTGATAGTAAATTTTCTTTGTTGAGATTAAATGCCTTATAAAAGAAAGAAAGTAAAAGAATAGAAAAGAAGAAGCCCTAAAATTGGACGCTGTCTCAGCCTAAGCTGGTCAATTAAGACCGGTGCTGTTTTTCCGCATGCTACTAGCAAGTGAAGTCACGAAAGACAATAATACTACAAATAATAATACATAATGTACAATGCAATTAAATAATTATAAAATTATTACGTATTTCAAGACAGCATAACAAAATGAAATAATATAATTTGCGCTGATGCGCTGCCTCTTACTATCAGAGGCCAAAACATCGTCTATATTTAAGAACGCACTCAGAAAACACTACTTTTCCTTAAATAATTATGCCTAATTCTTATATTATATACTATTTAATATATATTGGTTGCGCCGAGGAACACCTCCTTGTAAATTCTTCCTCCCCATCCTCGCCATTAAGAATAAAATAAAGGTTTAAATGAAGAATGCGCTAAACAAGAGACATTAAGACAGAACTGTCACGGCTGTTGTCAACGCATATAAAATTACGTACGCTTATAAATTGGTTGGAGCACAAATAAATAAATAAACTGTTTTAACTACATTTAATTAATCAGAAGCCATATCCTAGTGAGTGTGAACCCCCGGGGGACGTGGCGGCGGACTGGTGGCGAGGTGAGTATTCCTTCCTTGCTTCTTCTTCCCGTCCCTTTGCCTTCTCCCGGCCATCGCGTCGCGCCCGCATTTGTTGGTTACCTTCGAGCCGGATATCGTATCCATTTCACGCTATACCGCATTAACTTTGTCGTCACATCATCCTAGGATTTGGACAGTTTCGCATCGCATCGCACGTATTTTCGTACTTTTTCTCGCTTTTCCCGCATCGCATACGTGTGCTTTATTCGTTGTACCAACAAGCCGCATCTTACACATATTTTCATACTTGCTCGTTAGCCCCGCATCGCATACGTGTTTTACTAGTTCCTCGAACAAATCGCATATTTCTAACGCATTTTGTATATATTTTATAAATTCGCTTAATTTCGTAGTATAATGCCGCGTCACGCAGCCCCGGCTTCACCGGAGCTCTCAAATAAGTTAAAGGTCCTCGAAGCGCTTCATAAAACATATGTTGACCGCTTAGATAGGGTCTACAATGAGGGTCTGAGGACAACTACGGATCCTTCATGTATAGAAAGCTTCTTAAGTCAAGCTCAAACTATTGACGACTTACGTGTCCGCTCTCAAGACACATTACAAGAAATAAATATGCTCCGCATGCAATTGGACCCCGATTGTACACCAGACTTTCAGTCCTGGGCGGCTTTCGAGGACACTTATTGTCTTGTGAAAAGTAAATTCACACATTTGACCCGCGAGCAGTCTGATTCACCTCACATTACTAGGTCGGAGTCAGACCGCCCCAAGAGGCATTTACCAAATTTGCCGCCTATGCCTCTCCCTGAATTTGATGGGGATATTAAAAATTGGCCTTTATTTTACACCGCGTTCTCAAATACAGTCCACAATAACAATAATTTAACTAATTCGGAAAAATTATATTATTTGATAGGCAGATTGACAAATAAAGCCAAGTCTGTTTTCGCAGGGTTGTCACCTACGGGTGAAAACTACGATATAATTTTTCATTCGCTTATATCCAAATATGAGGATAGACGTACTCTAGCCTCTTCATATTTAGACCAGATCTCGGACGTTAAGCCATCGAGCTCATGCTCCGTCGAGAATCTGGAATATTTTCTAGATAGTTTCGTTTCATCAGTGCATGCCATACAAAATCTTAATTTTGCTAAGCTTGCAGATTTTATCTTCTTGCATACCGCGCTCCGGAAGTTAGATTCGGAGACAGTCCGCTCCTTCGAAATGGACCAGAGAGGGAGTGATATTCCATCCTTTGGTGACCTCGTTGATTTTATCCGCGATCGTGTAAGGATAATACAACGTTCTACTATTCTCGCTAAACCCGCGAAGAAAGTGATCGAACATAGGCCTAATGAACCTTCTAAGCCAAGGCTTACATTGGCTTATGTTGCTACGAATAATACAACGCGTCCATCTCAGTCTTGTGATCTCTGTCTTTCGTCTAGATCTAACAATCACTTGTATAATTGTTCAAAGTTTTTCATGCTTTCTTCCCGCGATCGCTTTGATTACATTAAAAATATTGACGCATGCATAAACTGTTTAAGTTATAAACATAAATTGTATAATTGTCGCTCAAATTCGGTATGTAAAAGGTGTCGGAAGAAACACCACACTTTATTACACTTCGACAATTCCGCCTTCGCTCCGCCCGCTATCAATGTCGAATCTCACGTGCCTGTACCTCTACCGCGTACTTCAGAGTGCAAATGCAGCACAAGCACCGCGCCGCCAATTGAACCCGTAAATTCTCCAACGATCGCCCCTACATCCACTGCTCCTAATGTTACGTTGTGCACATTGTCTTGTTTTGATGGTTTGCGACAACCCTACGATCAGGCATCAACCGCGCAGACAATGTCAGTTCTTTTACCAACTGCGCAGGTTGTCGCCTATGACAACAACGGACATGCGCAACATGTTCGATGTCTTCTTGACAGCGCAGCACAGAGCAACTTCATTACGAAGTCATGTTTAGAAAGATTAGGTTTAAACTCAAATAAATGTCAAACTTTCGTAAACGGAATTGGGGGTTCGTCGAAAATAATTAATGGTTCCGCACATATTAAATTTTATTCTAGGTTCAATAATAATGTTTTATACAACATGAATGCTTTAGTTGTAGACAAGATTACTGAACATTTGCCGACGCATTTCGTAAATAACTCTTTGATTTCGGAATTCAGTAATTTGCCGCTAGCCGATATTCATTTCGGTAAACCTGGTGAGATCGATATGCTCATAGGTTCTTCGCTTTTCCCGTATTTATTACTTTCCAATAGAGTTTATTCGCGCTCTGTAGGTTTTCCATGTGCTATGGAGACTACTTTAGGTTACGTAATTGTAGGTAACGCTCCCGCATTTGTAAATAGTAGTTCATCGGCAACTTCAAGCTATTACTCTGCGTCTCCTTCTAGATACAATTGTAATTTTAATCGTTTTAGCCCACTCAAAAGGGCTACCGCGCCGCGTGCTTTTGGCACTTATAACCGCAAGTATGGGGATTCTTACCGTACTACCCGCAACCCTCATGCTAGAAATACTTATGGCTTACCATTTAAGAGCCATATTTCTTCATGTTAGCTCCCTCATTTTATTGAAGTAGTAAATATTATTATACTATTTGTTCGCTTAATTTTCGCGTTGTGTCTATTTGTTGAATTTTAAGCATCTTATTAAATATTCGTAATCTTTATTATTAAGGTTCGCATAAAGTAGAAGTATGCATTGCCGCATCGCAAAATTATTAATTGATTTTGAAATCTTACCGCAACACAATATTGATCAGTTTTCTGATTTAATTTTGTTGATATCGAAAATATTGTAATCCCGCGCACTTTGTCATTAAAATGTATTAACTGGTAACTCTTGCAGCCTCGCATTTCAATGCATCAAATGATTCATTTGTTACAATAATTTAGCGCACAATCTCGTGTGCTTTTTATTTAAATATTTTATAATGCCTTCGTCTGCGTCCGCGTTTACTGTTTTCTTGAAAGATCAAACTTTCGGGGTTGCAGAGTTAATGAGCCTTTCAAATCTATTTACATTGATGTCAAATTTTCTGATTCTTTATAAATGTTCGCGTCATAAGATTATTTTGCTCCTTTTGCTTTAACACCACGGTCGTATCGAACTTGTAGGTGAATTTACTACTGATGACTTCTTACCCGCATTATATTTATCTCGCAGAAGCTCAGTAACTCAAGTTCACTTTCATAGTCGGATATGATTTATTGGAGCAAATCGAATTAAGTTCGTACGAATTTCGTCTGTCGCAGAGTTTTATTTCATTTTAACGATTAAACGGGCTCAAGGAGATAGTAAAACATACGTGCCGTTTTAGTGGAGAACTAATTCCCTCCTATAATCTTTTGGAGCCTTAAGCCTTTGACACTCGCACATTTCTTAAATTTAACGCTCCTTCTTTTTCGCGTCATATTTAAATCTCAACATGCTTTTCTTTGAGGACATTGGGAGAGCGAGTATCTGCACACATTGCCAATGCTCTTAAATGGTTAACGACGTAATAATAATAATACGCATCGGTTACGTTGTAATTTTTACCGTAAATTACATTCCGCCTCTACAATGACCATTCGGCATTGTAGATGAAATTTTATTGTAGAAAGATGTCGTCGTTAGGACAGCTTAAGTTCGCACTACATGCGGATCGTATTTACGCCCGGTTGTGTGACTCTGTCCATTTCCTAAATCATCTTGATCACTGCTTGAGAATTTGTCTTTGTTTTAATTAGAATTAACTTTAGTTTTGTTTTTCATTTTCATCTATATTATATTTGCTGCATTTAACTTGTTAAACCCGCATCCGCATTCATTTTCGTATCGCATTTTCACTTCGTATACTCTTATCGTATTCCCGCATCGCATTCTGCATCGCATTCTCGCATCGCATTCTTGTAGCGCATTCTTGCACCGCATGCACGCATCGCATATTCTCATCGCTTTTACACCGCTTTCTTGCATGGCCGCATACATATTCGGTTTTGAAGGGAATCCTTCAAGCGGGGGAGGATGGTTGCGCCGAGGAACACCTCCTTGTAAATTCTTCCTCCCCATCCTCGCCATCAAGAATAAAATAAAGGTTTAAATGAAGAATGCGCTAAACAAGAGACATTAAGACAGAACTGTCACGGCTGTTGTCAACGCATATAAAATTACGTACGCTTATAAATTGGTTGGAGTACAAATAAATAAATAAACTGTTTTAACTACATTTAATTAATCAGAAGCCATATCCTAGTGAGTGTGAACCCCCGGGGGACGTGGCGGCGGACTGGTGGCGAGGTGAGTATTCCTTCCTTGCTTCTTCTTCCCGTCCCTTTGCCTTCTCCCGGCCATCGCGTCGCGCCCGCATATAATATATATATATATGTATATGTATGTATGTATTTAATCTATAAAGTAGTTTAAGCATGTGTATTTTATTTATAAATTATGTAGTTTAAGTATGTTTATTTATAATATTTAATGATCTGCACCACCTACATCGCCAGATTAGATTAAATTATTCCTTAAGTTAGGTTGCCTGGAAGAGATTGCTTGCAGCGATAAGCCCGCCTTTTGTTTCTACCATGATAATATTGAATTGTATATTTTGAAATTGTATATTTGGTGAGCAATAAAGTGTTATCTATCTATCTATAGTTTAAAAATATACATTATCAATAATAAAAATTGATACCATAATTGCACCGAACAGGTGCATAGCAAAACAAATCAATATATAAATTATACAAATTATAATACAATTAATGTAATTTTATCCGCTCAGGAACGGAGCAAGAGTACTATTTCCCGCGAAAGGCCGCCCGCCTGTCGTGCAACAACCCACAATCAGGCGGTAGGGTATTTTTGCCTGATTGGATGGCTACTACCCTGGTCTAAATTATGTCGCATATAACAACCATGAGTTATGTAATTTGGATTGATCCCTTAATTATTTTTTTCATTTTTTCACTCGAGGATCAAAAAAATATATCGGTTTTATGCGCCACCCTAGTGTAGATGTAGGTATACATAACGACAATACAACTTTAATCATATAAGACTAATAATTCTGTTCAAAAACCACGAGGGTAATGTGACAATTATAAAAGGGTCGCAACGTGACAAGGTCCCGCGTTAATCTGTTTAAATACCACCCCTAGTAAAATACATCCCGCTTAAATAACCGTAAAGCTATCCGTGTGCAAATCCTTTTAATCTGATTGATATGGATCGAGCAGCGATCGAATTTCACTTAGCCCACAACAACGGTGCGGGTAGTTTAGTTTTTAAAATTACATTGCCATTTAGGGGAAAATTGACGCTTATATAATCGTCACTTTCTTCTACCTTGCCTCTCCCAGCTATTCTGACGTTGACTACTGGGTCATTAGATATTTTTTTTAAGTTAAGATAGATACCTCTTAATTTAAATTGTTACAATATTTTATACCTTTTTAATCTCTAATATATAAAATTCTCGTGTCACAGTTTTCGTTGCCATACTCCTCCGAAACGGCTTGACCGATTTTGATGAAACTTTTTGTGCTTATCCGGTATCTATGAGAATCGGCCAACATCTATTTTCATCCCCCTAAATGTTAGGGGTAGTCCACCCCTAATTTTTTTTTTATAGTCAAAATTTTTAATTTCTATTTTTTTATGATACAACATAAAAAAATACATACAACTCTAAATTTTCAACCCTCTACGATCAACCCCTATTTTTTACCGGGCAGGACGACGTCTGCCGGGATAGCTAGTATTTTATATTTTTATGAATTGGAAAGTAATTGATTGAAATTTCGCATATTTTTGAAGTGATAACTTCTTATGGGTTGGGGATTAACCGCTTCGCTACGTAACGCGTTACGTCGCAAATCTGTCTGGCTTTCCTTTCTCTCACGCATACGGCAGCGGTAAGCAGGCTCCTCCTCTCTCACTGTAAACCACAGCGCTTAGCCGTATTTCGGAAGTTGGATAATTATAATTCTAATCATGTACATACACCAAATTCTAATGTACATATTTAAGACTTGTAACTAAGATTAAAATATATTTTATATATTTTTTTATTAATCACTTCACTTCTCATCACTTTTGTCGGGTGTCCCAAGACGGATACGTATTTTTTAAATAAATGGAGGTTTTAAAAATTCCATTTTAATGCTATCATCTGATCTAAAAAGACTAAAAATATTTAAATTAAATTCACTAAAAGTATTCACGCTATGAAAGTTTCTATTAGCACTTTTCTTATTGTCTATATTTTATTATATTGTCTGTAAGGCCAAGACACTTTGTTCATGTGTACGGACGGCACTTGAGTTTTGTTTATAGCACGACTTCAAAAGGTTTTATCATTTTGAGCCATTTCATTATATCCGTATAGCCAAGAGCTGGATTGCTTTGACGTTCACATGACGACGAAGCCGATGCTCGTGAGCGTACTTCCTAATTATGCTGGTGACGCATTCCAATTTCAGGTCCCAGTGGAGACTGCCCGATCTAGTGTAACTAGGCATAATGATAAGAAATATTTCAAGACTGGGATTGAACTAACTGTTACTTTTTGTACCGTTGAATAGTTTCAATGTTTACTCAAATAAACCTAAATGGTACGTGTATAGAGTATCTTTGCTAAAGGCAAAAAGATACTATACCAACCCCAAATTATTGAGTAAAGATGAAAGGTAAAAGTGTACTTTTGATAAAGGAAATTAAATTAATTGAGAATATCCTTAAATGGCACAAAGCATTAACTTTATTGAACAAAACAATGTAATGTCACAATTGTTTAAATATTTTTTTTTAATTAATTACGGAAAGAAAAATGTGTTCATTTTTTCCACGAATTGGTATAATCGGATCTTAACTCATTTTTAACAAAAAGAAAACAAACAAACAATACTTAGCGAGGTTTCTTGGACTGTGTGGGAGGCAATTCTAAGATTACGTCTTGTTGAGACAGAAAATAAGTATTTTCATTTTGACGTTTGATTCTATTCTGATTACATTCTTATATTTTAAAATTTTGTGTTATATGTATTCATAGTATACATATAATAATGTTGTTTTTCAGATTTTTAGAGTAGAGTCAGTAAGAAGGATTCATTCATTTGAGTCTAGACTGCTAGACGAAACCTCATCGTGACTAAGTGTATTACTTATAAGACAAATTTTGTAAAAAGTGGCTGTGCTATGTTAAGATGATTATAGCTATGAGAAATCGTACTTTTACTGGTGGTAAAAGACTGGGCAATAATACGTCGTGCATACCATAAGCAGTTATTACTCTCAGCGACACTTATAAAACTATGAATTAATTTCACAATCTATATTTGCGATGATGTATTTATATATACATATTTACGATATTACGAGCGAATGATTGACGCGTTTAAAGCGGGTAGATGATGATAAGTCTTCACGCAATGTACGATATATAAAAAATGGAATGATGGCGACATACCCTTTCGTGTCGTGAACTGTTTAGCTACCCACATGTTGCGTGCCCACAGTTGGACAATGATAAAATCCCGAATATTATCAGCGGTTACGTTTCCTGTGAAATACAATGAAGAATTTAACTGAAAAGATTTTATTGATAACATATTTTTACCTCATTTTACGCAAAAAAACGGCCTTCCAGGGGTGATGTAGGTATGCCTATATAACAAAGAATACAACCTTGTCCCAGATAAAGAATATTACACAAAATAATCTATAAAAGTTCAATAAATGGATGAGGAAAAGGGTTCTATATTACCAATGTCGGTGTCTTCATATCGAAATGACGAATATTTTTTCTACGTAATATCCTACGTATTTTGTTAGTGAGATAACGCCCATTTGAATATCTAACAAAAATACCCTCGCAGCACAAATGTGGTGGAATGGAGTCGAATAACAGAATTATCCTTATTTCGCTCACGTCCTTATTCTTTAACGTTTTTACTGTATCGTACTTACTGTTCGTTTAAATATTTCCAGGACCTTATTATGCATTACTAGGAGTTATTCACGACGTTTTGGCCATTTGATTAGATCTGAATTTTAGAGGTGTATGTATAGCCTTTTCGACAAAAACATAAATTGGAAAAATTAAGAAATAATTTTTGAATTTTAAATTACACAACAATCAGCATGGAAACGCGCCCAGCTTTTTGAAAATTTCTATTTGGAGAACCATTTTTAATTATAAGTATTTTTCTACATTGATTGTATGTCAGTATTATTTTCATATGTTATCAAAAAATAAATAAATGAAATCAGCATTTAAATACGCAGCTCTACTGTAAATTATGTTTTGAAGGAATATTATTGAAACCAAAAATACGTTGATGCCATTATTTACCTGTTAATATAATACTATTTCATAAATCAAATTTAAATCAGTGAAATCAGTTTCTTGAATCTTGAAGTTTACTTCAAGACCGAAACTGATTTTACTGTTAAGTAAATACATATTATTATGATAGCATGGTAGAAAACGCGAAGATTTATATATAGGACTATCTTCGGATATTTATCCAACAGCAACTAAGATGTAATTAAGGTATTATAGATATAATAGTAATATTTAGGTTATATTTTTTCATTGTAGTAGCTGATTGTTCATGTATGTAATATAATAAATATTAAGATAGCTAAGTCTCCACTCTATGAAAAAGTTTTAATGTATATAAAACAGCCTTACACCATTATAGCACCGTCATTACAGTTATTAAAATAAAAAATATTGTATGTTACTTTCTATCCTCGAAACAGAGAGTTCCCAAGAGATACGAAACACTGATATAACTGAAACAAGAATGACTTAGTAAGCCTTCGGCACACATAATGCTGTCTCCTCCAAGTACTAAAAAACCTCCCATGATACCATAAGAGCTGTGAATTTACGACAGTTTTATAAAGCCTTTACCTAGGTATGTTGTTTGCACTTTACACATCTCAAGTCTATCTTGCCGTTGTCTATGCTTTTATTACGCCACTCTACTTATTTATGGGTTGCGGTAATGTTCTTCCGCTCTATATGTACCTTTACTAGTCTTGGATGTGAACATCGAAGTGCTCTCGTAAAGACATTTTATGTCTAAAGAAGACGGATGTGTGATAATGAAAAAAGCACATGAAAAATGTGATTTTAAATATTTTGCAAATGTAATATTTTGATAATAAATGAATAAAACCAAATATTGATTAAAATATTTTTTTAAGTTGTTCTTGGTTATTTTAATTACACAAAGTTTTTTTACTAATTGACAGACAATCACACACATTGTATGTTCCCAAATTAAGCAAGTTACGCTTGTGCTATAGGTAATATACAACGGAATACTCTGGAGTCGAACCTAGACATCCAGGCCATATTATATAACGGAAAATTCGTTTATGAAATTTACCATCCCAGGAATCAGGGGTGAGGTAGTCTGGTAAAGGCTTAGCCCGTTGAACCACAGAGGTGGTCCTCATCGTCGAAGTGACATCGCAATTTTGTCCGCTTTTATTTTTATACTTTCTAAATAAATTAAAAGTACACCTGTAATACTTAATACACGTATTTATTTATTATCAAGAGCCTAAATATTTTTGAAATAAATTCTTAAGGAATTACATTCACATTCGAACTTGTTTTTTGAATCGAAAGATAGTCCTTTGCAAGGATACTCTATCTATTTTTTATTTTCATTCAGTTGATTGTTCGTGAAAAGTTGTTAAGTAAACAGATTCATATACCATGTATACCAGTTCTCGTGGCGATCTGTTGAACGGTGTGGAAGATGAGGCAGCGTGATCTGCTAGTGTCAAAATAAAATGGATTGCGTAAAAACCTTTTCCATTAACGAATAATTATGATGCGCCGAATTGCATATGAGTGTGCCGTGAGTAATTTTTTATTACTATTGCATTATCAGAGAGAAAAAGTATTTCTTGTTCATCACTTTTTAAACGCCTTTATTTAACTTGCAATGGATCTACCTATGTATGTATGTAAGCGTCTATGTAAGTTCGGGTGGAATCTTGCAAGCTAAATTTGACCAACTTCCCGGTTACCGATTGACCTGGAATGTTGCACACATATGTATATCACGTGACAACGCAATAATATGCAATGCAATAATTGGAGCTGATCTTATAATGGAGTCGGAAGGTGGCCATAGGAACTCCTGTACTAAACAAGATAGATCCGTCGTATTTGGGTTCGTTTTACTTGTGTTGACTAGCACTCTGCTGCTACATGATATCCAGGACCTCAAAAGCTTGTATTTAAAAACCTTTTTTTTAGAAATTAGACGTATATAATATTTCGTGATAAAGATTCATCCCCGGAACCGTGAAAAAAAGAAAATCAAATATATAAACATCCAAATAAACACCAAGTAAAGTGTATAACTTAGTTATAATTTTTAGTTCGACTGCCTATTTCGTTTATTACTCAGTAAGATAGTATTAGTATAAGAGAATACGAATTTTCCCAAAACCTCATCTAACAAATCAAGGCCGAAGAAAACTTGTTCTTATAAGTTCCGGATACCATAACTTTAGTTTGGGCGGTCCTTTCATCGTGATTAGTGTTACGTAATAATATTGGGATCAAATGTGGTAAGTTGTCATCCGCAGTGAATACTTTCTTACAAATATTCTGAATGTCATCAACCTCGGTAGGTACTCATAATATGTTGAAAAGTTAGGACAAAATTAAATATAAACAGCAAGCTGTTTCATCATCATCATCATCCGAGCGTTAAATCCCGGTTGCGTTCGGAGCGATCACTTCGACGCCCAGGGTCCGCTTTCCTACTTTTTCTTCTCCACTTCGCGCGATCTTCGGCATCCCTTGTGTTGAGACCGTTGGTACGCATGTCATGCCTCACAACGTCAAGCCAGCATTTCTTGGGCCTACCCCTTCGACCGGGACCTGGCGGAGGCGGCATGGCTAGACATTTGTTCCCCACGTAACTAGCCGGTTTCCGTAAAACGTGGCCGTACCAGCGCAAGCGACTCTCCTGCAGTTTGTCTGCTATGTCACGGACGTGAAGGCTGCCGCGGATGCGGGAGTTCCTGACACGATCCTTTCGCGTGACTCCACACATCCACCGAAGCATATTCATTTCCGTGACACGCAGCTCCTGCTTGTGTCGCTCAAGTACAGGCCACGCTTCACTGCCATATAAAAGAACAGGTCTAATAATGGATTTATAGACCTGTCCTTTTAGCTTAACCGGCATTTTGGGGTCGCAAATGACACCTGTCACCTCACGCCACTTGGCCCAAGCTGCTGATATTCGAGCCTTGACGTCATGGTCGATGTCCCCGGACGCGCTGAGTACAGATCCCAGGTACTTAAACTGGTCCGTGCGCTCGGCCGTGTTTTCGCCTATACGCACGGACGTGGGATCCGTAACGTTGCAAGCCAAGTACTCTGTCTTCGCCACACTTAGTTTTAGACCGCCGTTCTCAAGCGACTCCTTCCACGCATTCACACGTCGCACCAGGCGGGCCCTATCCGCATCTGCCAGCGCGATGTCGTCCGCATTCATAAGCAACCATGGTGGTTGCTCATGTCGGTCTCTGATGTTGTTGGACACTTCGTCCAATATCACGCTGAACAGAAACGGACTGAGGACAGATCCCTGGTGCACTCCGACGGTTATAGGGAATGGTGTAGTGTCCCCAACAGCGGTCCGAACTATGGAATCAGAATCACGGTACATGTCTCGAATAATATCAATATAGGTTTCAGGCACCCCTTTGGACCTCAGTGCCCACCAGATCATCACTCGAGGAACACAGTCGAAGGCCTTCTGCAGATCCAGAAACAGGAAATGCAGAGGCGTATTCTTCGTCCTGTATTTCTCAATGATGATCCTTAGGGCAATAACAGCGTCCATGGTGCCATGTCCAGGGCAGAACCCATATTGACATTCCGAGACAGTGCACTCCTGCCGGATCCGAGAGTCGACTATCCGCTCAAAGAGCTTCATGGTGTGGGACATTACCTTAATACCGCGGTAATTTTCGCACTCCTGCACCGATCCCTTGCCTTTGTAGACTGGAGTGATAACACTCAGCCTCCATTGGCTCGGGATATTTCCGGTGAGTAGTATACGGTTAAAAAGGTTTGTCAAAACAGCAAGCTGTTTATACTTATAAAATATATAAAAATCTAAACTGATTTTTTTAAGTGATAACTTCTTATGGGAGGGTAAAAATCTTCGTTACGTAACGAGTTAAGGCGCCAGTCTGTCTGGCTTTCCTTTCTCTCGCGCATACGGCAGCGGTAGGCAGGCTAAGTTGTCACTTCTGTCGGGCGTTCCGAGACGCACACCTTTTCTTTTCTTAAACACACAAAAAAAGAAGACGATCTTCCCTAAAGTCAAAACTTACTTTGTCACTATCAGTGATACTTGAATTTTATTTCGATTAGGTTATTAGTCACAGAAACACCAACATATGTAATCGCAAAATATTTTTTTTCTTTCAAAATGTTTCAAAATTAGGTCTGATGACATGGATGAAATTTGACAAGAAAGTATTGTCTATTTAGCGCTTATAACTTTATAGTTAAATGGATAATAAAAGTCGTGTGGGATACTATTGTTAGTTAGATCTTGAAAAATATGATGATGGTAAAATTAATAAGTGACGAGACATTAGTGCCGAAAAACGTGAAAATTGTGTGTATTGTCTTCTTTACTTATACAATGAAGTCGCAAATTCTACGAAAAAGCATGAATTATACTTTCAACGAAAATTGTTTTTACAATATGCATTGGGCAGTTTGTGAGATATGCAGTATTTTCGATTTAATAATTTTTTAAACTTCCGCAGCCAAATAACGAAACAGGTGTGGCAACTCTACAAAAATCTTCGTTGTGCGGACTACCACAAGCGCTTACGTAATTTATTTCAATATGTGAAAGTAATTATAGCTGAATTAGTTCACTGAACATTACAGTTGTTGTTGTGTAAGTTGTGATCGAATATTCCCTAAAAGAAATTATAACTAGGAATGTGTCCATTGCCAGCTTACTTAGTTGCTATAGTATAATTTCATATAAGTATAGTGTTGAGTGTTAAAATTAATTTTAACTCATTAGTCATCAAGTTACGTGTAATCACTTGAAAATATGAAATGTAAAAAAATACATAAATGAACATAAAATTGTTGGAAACACTCCGCAAGTAAATCATGTTTCTATAGTTCTTCCATTAGGAAGTGACCCTAATGTCTTATAGATGACACTTTACGCCCAAAATAAATAAATATTTCATACAATTTCACTATTCAACTAATGGTTTTTGCAAAGGGCAAACTAGGGCATGGCGATTTTATTTCCACAACTATTAATTTTAGTTTTATGGCAAAAATTTGAACACGATTTTGTTGCTATAAATGTTACAATTTTTTTTGTTATTTTCGTTACGTTTTTACTTGTGAGTTACTGGTATATAATAACACTTTTTGCTTTATGTACTTGCTTTACTTAATCATACATAATAGCTTAGAATACCAGAACATATCATAAAAATGTATTTATTTATGTAGGATTAGTTCTTAGTCTTCGCGTAATACGACTATAACATATGTAATTAAAGTTACAATCTAGGCGCCGACAAAGACAAATTCCACGTACAGATTTATAGAAACACATTTATTACCCATCGGTATTTGATCCAATAAGTAATATCATTGAAACTGTTGTAATTCTTTTATGATCGTCTTCTTTTGTTTACTTATCTAATGGCATGCGTTTACTAATTATTTTAGAGAACAGTCCATTGCTCCATTGTAATCTTTTACAGCCATTTGCGGCTGTGGTTATTAGCCAGGTGTTACAGATTAGGTCGACTACAATACGGGCACATTTATATTTGAGAGGTATAAAACCAAGGCCCGATGCAAGGAGGGGGCAGTCGAGCGAGAACCACGATCAAGGCGAGACTTGTGTACAATCGGAAACCATAGTGACGGACTTTGCGCGTTTTATTGAATTACGACCTTCTTGCATTACGTTTGGGTTTGTTGTGTTCGATTATATTTGTACCTATGTTATACGTGTTTGTATAGTTCTGATAAACTCTATAATAATTCCAATGGCAGTTTAATTCGAGTCCGGCAATTCGTAACATTATATAATAAGTGATAGCGGATGAACAGATGGATGATTACGGCGAAATAAATTGACTGAGTATATTATTAGTTCCAATTGTATTAATTAACAGAATATTGAAAATACATAAAAGCTCATATTTCAAATATTAAAAATAATCTTCATTAAATTTTAAAAGATTTTTTCTTAAACGAATTATAGACTGAAAATCTTTATTCGTGAAAGGAACTTATGAACAAGCCGCGGTCCTTGGCGACACGTACTCGTAATAACCGTCACTGAGTCAGCAAAAGCTGGTTGAACTCCACTTCGATGTGCTGTAAAAGTGTTCGTCATCGGAAATATTGCGACTGGCAAGTATTGCTGACGAGACTTGAGCCATGATGAATGGAACACGTCTCGCTGGCTCAGCAACCCTTCACTCGGTCCATTTGGAGGGAATCTTATTGCGACGTATTTTAAGTTCAACGTCAAGGATTATATTTGTTTTAGATTTCAACTTCATTTTATTTTAAGATGTTAAAAGTAATGTGGCTATTTTAGTGTTATAGATAAAACTATATTGTCATCCTCATCTATATATGGATACTTATGTTTTGTCGTTACAAGAACTAAAGTAAGTTTTCTATTAATTTTATGAAATACTAGCGGCCCCGGCAGACGTTGTCCTGCTCTGAAAAAATATAAATTTAGGATCCGATCCCAGCGCCACCTACCGGTTCTAATTCTGGATTTAAACCGTTTGGGGTCGCACTTATACACACAAATCAAAATCACCAAAACGGCTCCAGGTGATTAGGAGGATTCTAGAAACCGATCTCAGGGCCACCTACCGGTCCAACAGGTAAAAGTGTCCTATGTCCGTATCCTGGTTCTAAGCTACCTCCCCACCCCTATTCAGCCAAATCAGTACAGCCGTTCTTGAGTTGTAAATAATGTAACTATTTCGACTTTCTTTTAGATGTATAGATTTATCATACCTATATATAGCAATAACGTTCAAATAACTAACTACATGTGATTTAATATCAAATCTGTTTCTTATACAAACGTTATTATCAATTATCGTGTTTAGGATTCGTCTCATTGCCGGTTTGAAAGTATGTCTTGAATAGGCTCTGAAACAATTCAACAGATTAAAAAAATGATATTAAAACAGAAGTTCAATCTTAAATTTTTATGTATTCGTTCCGATATCTTGCAGGGTTCAAAAGGCATTAATATACAATTTAAGACTCGCACGAACAAAGTACATACAATAGCAGCCTTGGGGACCTCTACGTATTAAACAAAGTTTCTCTATTTTATATCGAATTAACTGGCTGTATTCGTAGCAATGTAAGCGAACCAAAGCTTTCAAAGGCAGTTGGAACAAATCTCAAGCCAATTATCTGTGTCTACAGCCTTAATTACTTGGGACCCGGGGGGAACATGAGAGATAAGCCGATGAATAATAATACAAACAGAATTATATAATATTAGCACTTGCCCTACCATTGGTTGAAATTTGATATTACTTGTATGGAACGTATGTTAAATTTTAACTGATATTAAGGTAAATGGACGGTCGGCAAGACATAGTAACGGGTCTTATAGGGTAAATGATACTCAAATAAATTGAAACACTTCTTATCATCTTTAAAATACGTCGTGACGTCATAGATTTCAAAATATGCCAAATATTATTATTATTAATAAATATAATTTCTAAAAACACCATGTCTGTACATTGAGCTATTAAAAAACAACTGGAATACACTATATACTCTTAAACAATGGAGATCACGGTCCAATTGTTTTAGATTTCTTCTCCGTTTGTTCGAAAATCACGTAAAAACTACTGGGCCGATTTTGGTGCGGTTTTTCCTGTTGACAGCAAATTCGTAGACTTAAAATCTGCGCTACCTTTTATCCTGACAATCGGATTTTTGTCTGGAAATTAATTAAAATACTTTCATTTTTTATATGCTGTGGTAGTTTTTATTCCGGGCTGCTTTACTTCATTTGACGCTTGTGTTCACATAAGCTCTGACTCTGACTATACTTTTTTATATGTTCTACTGATGTATTTTTTGATAAATTATGTGTTGGTTTTTTTTGGCATAGCTGGATCCTCTTGATATTAATATATAATACAAACATTTTGTATATGGTTTTATATTATTTTTATGATCGTCAGTTCAGTTGTATTACAGTTGTTATTACATGAGGTGTAATAATATGTTGCGAAGATATATGAAGCACTATATATCGTGTTGAAGCACAAACGTCATTATTGAAGCTCTCTTTTTATTACCTAAAGCAAGCAACCAGGCACACCTTCTATGTAATGGAAAGTGGTCTTCGCCACCTATTTACTTTTGCAAGGCAGCGTCGCCGACAAAATAATTTTTATGACGTTTTTCCCAAATAGCTGACAGAAATACTCTTTTGCAAGTCAAGCAACCTCACTTCCCGCCTTAGTTGGGAAGTAAAGTTTTTGTATTTCCTAACACTCATTTATATTTTACAACTCTAGTCCCGACAAAAACAAAAACCACCTGCATATATGAAACAAAGCATATTTATTACCTGTCGGCATTTGAACTAATAACATTTAATTTGTTTTATGGTCGTCTTCTTTTGTTTACTTTGTGTTTAAAATTTGTGATTGGAAAACAGCCCATTGTTGTATTGTAATCTTTTGTGGCAGTCATTAGCCAGGTGCGTCTAATTAAGTCGACTTAGATACGGGGACATTGCAGTTGCGCAATATAAAACGATGACCTGATGTAGGGGGAGGCAGTCGAGTGAGAACCACGAACGAAGCGAGACGTGTGTACTACAATCGGAAAACTTTTAGTCACAGACCTTGCGTGTTTTATGGAATTACGACCTTCTGCATTACGTTTGGACTTTTTGTGTTCAGTTATATTTGTACATGTGTTATACGTGTTTGTATAGTTCTAATTAACTCTATAGTAATTCTAAAGGCATTTTAATTCGAGTCTCGCGACTCGTAACAATATTAACCAGTTTTTTACGAAAGTGTCGTCAGTAAATAAGTTATGTGCGTGGCTATTCTTCGTGTTGATACATAATTTCTTATCTTAATGAGATCTTGTAACTTTGGTCGGAATGTCTTTTGTTGTCGTCATATGTTGTTTAATGTACTGCGACAGTATAAATTGCTGGAGCCAGTATCCAAATAATATTAAAAAATAATTAATTAAAAGAGTCGTGTATAACATATTAGAAAATTGAGAGAGGGAGAGATATAGAACTTTAGAAAGATAGAAACAAAGAAAGAATTATTTTATTTAGGACAAATTTTTACTTTACGCAAAACACAGAAAACTTATAAAGCACAATGGGCAGTCTTATCGAAACAAAAAAATGATGTTTGTTTAGAGTTATTAACAATTACAAAAGTATACATACGCTGTTTAATAAAATCCAAAATTAACTAACTCTAAACAGGGCCTAACTCAGCAAATGCTGGTTAATAACAATAAAAAATGGCCTTCCTTTAGTGCCAAAGCGCTAAGAAGCGATGTCTGCCACAAAACCCGTGGTAGGAATGAAACAGATTCAATTTATCGAAGGTGGTATAAATACATGTTATAAGTTGCTTACATTATATTTTATTCAATAATAAACATATAAGTATGCAAATATTATATAAGTAAGAATTATACTTAAAGACACATATTAATACACCTATTAATATTACATACATAAATAAGACGTTGATAAAGAATATTAGATTGCTGTTTTAGGATTTCGTAGTCTAATGATATAAAATGTTCGTCATGTAAAGTAGTCTGTTGTGTGTTGCATGTATTATATATAGCACAGCATTTTACTCAGTGACCTTGTATTGATTTAGAGACGATTATTTCTATGAATATACAAGAAATCAATAAACGGCGTGTATTGATTTGGTTTAAATTGGAATAAAACATGCGTAGGTAGAAATTATAATTTTAGAACGGAAAGAAACACATGAGCGGTTCGATTATGTTAATAAAATCGATCACAAAATTGTAATTTATTATTGTTAGTACTTTTTTTTTATTTTTTTTTATTGCAGGAGTTCAGCAGACAGGCAGACGGCCCACTTGATGGATAGCGGTTACCATCGCCTATGGACATTTGTAACACCAAAGGTACTACTAATGCGCTGCTGCTCTCTTGAAGGAGACTGGAGCCTGGTCACTAATGCCGGAACACAACTAAGGGTTGTTATGGCGACATACTTTAGACCAGGGGTGGTAGCCATCCAGTAGGGCAAATGCCCTACCACCTGGCTGTGGGTTGTTTTGTCGCCTCTTACGGCAGGCCGCCCGGTCGCAGGAATTTGTATTCTTTCTCCGTTCCTTCACGGATAAAACCTACCCTACCTACCTATTTTTTGTTATTATTAAAGACTTTTCTTGCTAGAAAATAAAAAGTTATTAGTTAGTTAAAACAAACCTTATCAACGGTCCATCTAGTGAATGGAAATAGGTTACAGTTACTTATGGATATTGGAAAGTCAAAAAATCTCAAACTTGACACGTATCTTATTGCATCCACTAATAATTAGCCATATATCCCAAACGTGACTGTAGCCGTAGTAGTTATGGAGATACGGTACGACCTAGGTGCCGACAAAGGCAAATTCACACTTGCATTTTATTACCTTTTCGGCATTTGGTCTCCTTTTGTTTACTTTGTGCTTAAAATTTTAAATTAGCAAAACAGCCCATTGTGTATTGTAATATTTTATGGTAGTGCATTACGTTTGGAGTGGTTTTGTTCAGTTATATTTGTACCTGTGTTATAGGTGTATATATAGTTCTAATAAATTCTATAATAATTCCAACGGCATTTTAATTCGAGTCCTGCAAGTCGTAACAATATTTTAATATATATGCTTGCATAAAGGCGAGTTAACATTTGTATGAAAACTTTAATAATAACAGGTTAACAGGCAATCCTTCTTGTTATAGGCAAAAACAATATGTCGTGGGAAAATGGAGACACACAAATTGATATCAAGACGGCAAACACGGGACATCCGTTCACGTCACAGTAAGTCCGTTGTAGTGTTGTTAGTTCCAAAAATATAAAAATCTGTACTTATATAAAATTATGTCAGTTACGGAACACTCAAGTATTGATACTTCGAGAAGACGATACGTAATATTTGAGCCAATAACTGTAAAAACTTCCTTTGGTAGGCGGCAATACGTTTATAATTCCAGCTACTTCTACAACAAAATTAATCAGGTGTTAAATATGTATCTCTGCGAGAGTGACATTGACAACATATCACTCTTGACAGTATGACAGTGATGTTTCAGTGTACCGTCTACATATATATAAACATGCAAAGAAATTTTTTATACTTATAGATTATATACTGTTACTTGAAAATTGATATTTTTATCGGTAACTTATAAATAATGGCATGACCTGGCAGCCCAGATCCGCGAGCAGACTGATGCGGCCTCGCCCCGCCTCGAAAATATTATATCCACCTATTTCTATTGTAGTCGGAAATTGCTTACGGATTCGCTGAAACTCATCAAACATTCTGTCGATTTTATTTTCGGATTTAATATTCGATACAACATTATCGAAAATGATGGTAAAGAAAATACTTAGAACGGTACAGAACAGAAATACAACAACTTACAGTCAAATTGGTATTGATAAAATGATATTGCTATTATTTCTAGACTTAATTATTAAGAAATATAAAATATATACCCCAACAAAATTAGATATCATAAATTCATACTAGACAGATAGACAATAGTTTCATTTTTTTCTCTATTTGTAATGTATCTATCAGTTTTTTCTTTCCTGTAAAAACATTCAGGAGTTGGCTGAATTTTCGATTACGCTATCGTTATTGCTTATCTAATATCGATAATATCAACTACATTTCTGTGGTTGATATTATCGATATTGTTACGAATATTGTAACGAGAGCTATATTGATACGAGTTGCAGGACTCGAATTAAAATGCCGTTGGAATTATTATAGAATTTATTAAACTTTACAAACACGTATAACATAGGTACAAATATAACTGAACACAATCGGTCCAAACGTAATGCACGATTCAATAACATGCGTAAAGTCCGTCACTAAAAATATTATAGAATGTACACAAGTCTTGCCTCGCGGCTGGTTATGACTTGACTGCCTCACAACTCTGTTGGGACATTGCTTTATACTGTACAAATACAATATGTCTGATCGACAGCGTGGACTGAATTTACCAAGAATCACACTTGGCTAATGACTACCATAAAGATTACAAGACACAATGGGCTGTTTTTCCAATCGCAAATTTTAAACACAAAGTAAACAAAAGAAGACAGTCATAAAACAGTTTCAATGTTATTAGCTCAAACGTCGACGGATAATAAATGTGCTTTGCTTACAGATATGCAGGTGGCCCAAATTGTAACAATTTCAATTATGCAAAATAGTGAATTTGATTGATTGTTAGGTGCATCTTTGTCCTTGTAATAATTATTTCTTCGACAACTTAAGCTGGTATAAGTTTTTTTGAGACACCTTTAGAATTTAATTAACATAATTAAAAGGCGTTTTTAATTATAGTAGTTCTTTTGAAAGGGAAGCGGAACACCAAAGTATTTAATTAAGATTAATTAAATAAAAGTAGAATTTAATGATATGAATAAAGGCACTCTGCTAATTTATTGCGAATCACATTTAAATTTAAATTAATCAAGAGGAAACAGGGAGGGTGTAAAAGATAAAGAAAGGCCAGGTCGCTTCCGGATTAATTCATTAAGAGACAGACGTTAGAAAAAGTCTACTATTATAGCAATATAACTAGAAAGAAGTAGATTTTAATTTCAATGTATAAACATGTCATTGTGCAATTAACTATATGCAATTATGTCTGTTATTATATAAGTAGAAAACTTATCGAGTAAAATATATTTCAAATGTATTTTACATATGGTCTGACCTTACACTGATGGTGTTCCGTAGGGTTGCGTCTTATCTACTCTCTTATTTGTGATTCAATTATAACTTCATCCTATCACCTTTATGCAGATAATTTACAGATATACATTCAAGTTGCTGCAGATGATTTAAGTAGTGCAGTGAAACAAATCAATGTACTACGTACATACACTCAAGCAAGTTGCGATATATGATCGCAACTTTACTGAACATTGTTTTTGACGACACTTGTATCTTATTGTGACACTGTTAAAAATTTGGACATAGTCATTGATAGTCTTGGTCTGACTTGAAAGTCTCACCTCTCCAAATTAAGTCAGAGAGTTTTTCTGTCTTCTAGGTCCCTGAAAAGGCTAAGAAATTTTCCGCCTACTACCATCAAAGTGATGCTTGCAAAGTCTCTTTTGCCACTCATTTTAGATTACACTGACGCCTGCTATCTTGACTTAACCATAGAACAGCTAAATAAACTTGAACGACTTCAAAATTTTTGCATTAGGTTAATATTTTGCTTACGAAAATATATCCTTGTTTCTGAATTTCGTGAAAAGCTTTGCAATGCGCTGCATCTCACTATCAGAGAGCCCAAGAATTTGCCTGTATTTAAGAATTCACTCAGAAAACACCACTTTTCCTTAAATAATGATGCCTAATTCTTATACTGTTACTGTCAACTAATAAAAATATACCTTTATCTCATTAATATGTTTGTATGTATTTAATTTATAAAGTAAGTTAAGTATGTGTATTTAATTGATAAAATATGTAGTTAATTATGACTGTTTAAGATCGACCTATTAATCTGCACCGCTTATATCGCCAGATTAGGTGATATTATTTCTTAAGTTAGGTTGCCTGGAAGAGATAGCTTTAAGCAATATGGCCGCCTGTAATTTTTCTCCTGACAATATTGTAATCGTGCATTTTTATAATTGTATGTTTGGTGAGGAATAAATTGTTATCAATTCTATTCTGTTCTATATATTTATCTTAAAGACTTAGTATGTATTTTTTTAACAATCTGAATTTATGCATCCCTACATCGTCAGATTAGCTTAAAATATTTTATAAGTTGCCTGGACCAAGAGATTGCTCTAATCTAAGTGATAAGGCCTATTTTTCCGTCTATACTATTATTTCGTCCGTGCAACCAACGATAAATCGTTTATTTTATTCAATTCAAAATATTTAATGTAAGGTCATAACTCTACTTCAGTTAAAACGCTGTCCAACCGTTATCAATGAACAAAATCATTTAAAGGCACCCTGCTGGGTAATCACTCGTTTAATCTCACTAAAATTAATTTAATGTTTAGAGCCCTTTTAATGATAGGAGCAAACCATTTTCAAGGAGCGTCATAAATTCGCGACAACCATTTATCTGATGAGCGTAATTCAAGAGGGTTTAAAACAAATTACAGTTTCCAAATAGTCAAAGGTTTTGATATTTTGAACTGAGTTTTATTAATTAGTCTTAAATCAATGCTAAGACAACAATTTGTACTACACTTAATTATTAAATGTAAAGTCCTTTTGAAGAACCGTCCGGTATAAGACAATTAACAAAAGTTGAGAATAAACATTTGTATTTCTAAGTATAAGATGTATGGCCTCGAAGAGCACGCCCATAAATATGCCCTGGACTTTTGGAAGACTTGCGTAGGTCATGGGAAGACCAACAGGAAGAGGCCACTTCACAAATTTAATATAAACGTGGCATGACACTGACCGGTGATTATCCCTGTCTACCATATGCAAAAATGCATCCATGCATGCATGCACCAGTTTTACAGGCAGCAAAATACGCAGAGGGAGGCAGTCTCTTCGAAGGCCAAGCGATTCTAAACCGCCTGTTAGTATGGGATCAACACGCAGCCTTGTGGCACGCCAGCATTGATAATCTTGGTGGATTAGCAGCCGCCGTCAAAAGCGACCTTGATGCTGCGACCACCAAGAAAGCTTTATAGCCACTTGCAAAGCCTCTTGGGTATCCCGTATGATGGCAGCGTCGTCAGAAGTGTCCTATGCAGACCCGATCAAAGGTCTTAGCGATGTCAAAGCTGACTGCCAAGGCTTCTCCCTTGCTTTAAATTTATTTTTATTAATTCATTAATTACATAGGTATAAAAAAGCAGTAGAGCTCAAGAAAAACTTATAAAGATGAATGTGATGCTAGTACTTAAAAGATGTTTATTAAAGTCGGTGTTTTATAATTGAGCCGGGGTGCTATCATCTAAAATCTGACACACATTGGCGGGTGTGCATATGAGTGACGTCACAGCCGCGACCCACTTCCTCAGCCCGACGACGAGTCCGTTTTTCTGCGACCGGAAATGAGATTTCCTGACAGATATAATGGCTTTTGCACGAATTACGTCATTCGAGCGTTGAGCTTAGAAAATTCGCTTGAATAATTCACACCATGACAGGGATTTCTTTTTTTCGTGTCCATTTGTTCTTCATACTATAGTGATGTACGTACTTTATGGATTTTAGGGTAAATGGTAATGTATAACACTAGAACACCGAATTCTGAAGTTTTGTAAGGTGATTAACTAAGAACATTGAAAAATAAAGCTAATGAGGTTGACGCCATAGGTCTATTCTTTTACCGTTTTTGACGTTGAAAAGAAACTTTTTTTTTTATTGATTTGATTTAAAAGTATTAAAATTTGTTAAAATGATTAAGAGTCAAAATGCAGGAAGAAATTACCTGTATATAAATAGGACCTATTTATTCATGAAGGATTTAGACGCCTTTGAAACTTGCGTTTTTTTACTGTGCAACTATCAATTTTAGTATTATTCTTACACTCTTAGGGATATGCTCTATAGCCATAAGGATAACTGTAATAATAAGATTTCTCATTTCCTATAACCCTACTCTGACCGGGACTTGTCCTTGAATGCATTTTTATATATATGGTTTAGCCAGGGATAATCACCGGTCAGTACCCGCCACATATACATTAAATTAGAAGATGCTTTCAAATGTCCGGGCCATTTTTATGGCCTGTCTTGAATGACATACAGGAAATAATAAGATATTGATTGAAAACTTTAGTTGAAATATTTTAGAAAAACTATAACGAACGCCGGAAAAACACCGCGGTACTGTGGCACTAAAGTGTTGCGAATATTACCAGTATGTTTTATACTTGGTGAGTGTTAGAGGCGGCGTAAGCGTGGGCGACTTGGGCACACACTTCTAGGGGCCTCGCACCTTGAAGACAGCGTGATATTTTTTTTGTCTCGTTTAAAATATTGAAACATTTTAGGCGTCGTAAAACAATAATCTTTACTTAGACCGAATTCATTTTAATTCGGGTAGTGGCATTCGCGGTAAATATTACTGGAAATCACTAACGCGCGGCGGCCAATGCATGTTTCAATGTTTTTCAAATCCATCTTTTTGCGTTACCAGAGGGCCTCACCAAATTTATGTTGCACACATTAAATTTAGGGTCTTGCTCCGCCACTGGTGAGTGTCATTTATTTTTCTTCTTTCGTGATATTACGATGAATGATTTTTAAGTAAAAGGATGAGCATTCCATAACCATAGATATACGTGCTAAATATTTATATCTACTCGTCTGGAGATTTCATTCTTAGTCTGAAGATAAGTTCTTCGAAGTGCATTGCTCTGTAATATTCGGAGTATTTTAAGTTCGTGAACTCGTTCGATACTTTTCGCTTTTCATTTGAATCACTTTTATGAAAGCAAATACGCTTATTAGTTTGCTATGCTTATCCCCCGTTCGTTCGTTATTAGACTATAGTCATTACAAGTGGACATACTCGACTACTGTTAGTATTATTTTATTACGGTAATAACATAGTCAAATAAAAACGTTTCACGACCCTATGCTCACTTCATTCATTTAAAGAGACTTTTATTTTGGTTTAATATTAAGTAATTCAAATGTGTTTTAATAAATGACTATTAGATTCCAGTCTAACGCTCATATTCTAAAACAATAACATACATAACCATAAGTATACGTACATGCTCTTACGATTGCTCCCACTTTAAATAAGTACACGAAATCCACAGCAATCATTTTATTCGAATGGATTGTTATCTCTACCTAATCTCTCAATAGTAAATAATTTATATAGAAATAGATCGTAGAAATGTTTCGATGAAATTTTGTATGTTTCTGAGAGATTCGCCAGATTACTTAGATTTACAATTCGAACCGGTAGATGGCACTAGGATCGGGTCCTAGATTTTTATTTTTTAGGGAAGGTCAACGTCTGCCTTTACCTCTGGTATAATCAAAATTTAATTCGTTAAACTTCAATTGATACCCATTCATTGCAATTATACATTTGTGAAAATTGTAATTTAGTTCTGATACTCTGTTTAAATATAAAATTAATAGAGACAATAATGAAACGGTTGTTTAAACTTTTAACGTTGTTTTTCCATATCAAAAAACCAAAAATATCTTATAGTATCCTTGGTTAACAGTAGAAATGAAGGATTCAGGATTTATTTATCAGTTTCCTTTTTTTATGAGATTGACATTTTTTCCAATCATATAGTAACTCAATTTGACTAGAAGTTCTAATTTTAAGAATACCTTTACTAGACTTGCTACAGTAGCTGTTTTTATTAGAAGACCTTTTGTGAACTTTATGGTGCTCCCTCGCCGCGAGCATTCGCCTGTAATTTACCATTTATTATTCGATTTTGAGCATTTAGTTGCTTCAAGAATGTCAGACTAACCGGTCGTTGTTTAACAAGTTGTAACAAAATATTATAAATACATTATAGGTTGCGCACTCCTTGGTACTCCTCCCTCACTGATTTAATGCTCGAATTTGTAACATTACACGTTGCGCACTCTAATGCTTGGTTCTCTCCACTGATGTAGGTTAGGAAACCATTACAGCCGCACCTTTTCTCCATTCCTCGTTACAGTCAGTTAATGAGTAAGGAACTTATTACTTTGGTATTTTTCTACGTTTCTGATAAACGTATAATAGGCTAAGATCCCGCTATACAACGACCTTCACCGAATGCTAATTTGATGAAACCTATTTAATATATAATTAAAGGTGTCAATAAATATATTGCATATGGGTTGCCTAAAAAAATTCAGTCCAGTATATGATTAATTAATAATTTTAAAAAAATAATTCCTTTTTACATTTCACCGGTTTGTTTATTAAACAAATTCTATACCAATCGAAAGTATGAAGCCCATAGAACATGCAAATGTTAGGTTGCCTATTCTTTTCCGGTCACAACTCTTGGGTAGCCAGGTATAAATAGGTAAATCGATACTAGCATTTTGCACCGGTCTGATTATTGAATTTAAATTAAAATGAAAATAAAGATTATTTAATTATGAACACGGTGGTATAGGGTTGCCTGTGAAAAATCAGTCCCGAATTCCGATTGTCGAATTTTGAAAAGTGAAATATTGCTGCGAGAGAATATGTGTGGCTGGGAGGTCCCAACCAACCATATTCCATGCGATAGAAGAGGACACAGCATAGCAGCTGTTTGAAGTCCGTCCATTTAAAGAGAGAAAGTGCGCATGCTATTTGATCTTGAACATGAAAAGGATTATATTTATTGACAAATTAAATTAAATATAAAATAGGTTTCATCAAATAAGCATCTCGGTGAAGGTCGTTGTATAGTGGGATCCTATACTATAAGGTTTATCTCTTAAAAAGGATTTATATTATTCATTCCTGGGGTTGTCTGGAAGAGATCGCTTTTTAGCGATAAGACCGCCCTTTGTACATAACTAGATATAATTTAGTCTTAAGTTCATGTTTGTATTGGTGTACAATAAAGAGTTATCTATCTATCTATCTATATTATGGTCTTAGGATAGTTACTAAATAATATTTTTCATTATTCTATACATGGCTTCACACGGTTCGTGGGTTTGGCCAGAATCAACTGGGCATGCTCATATTCATAGTTTAACTATTTGACTTTAAGGTTTAACAAGCTAATGTGTCAGTGGGTCTGCCTTAATATCGACAATGATCCAATACTTGGATCTGTAACGTTACATTACAGGCGAATGCTCGGGATGATGGAGCACCTTTAAGTCCTTGACCTATCAGCCTAAAATGAAATTTAATAAATTCCAAGTATTCTTTCAAGGAGACAAAGGCAAAGAAGTTAGCACTTGATATTATTTCGGCTCAAGTATTCCAAAAACAAGTTGTTAGGAATAATGAAACTCCTCGTTAACGATTTCCTTCTAATACGAAGAGGGACGTCTCGGTAAAAGCACGTCGAAAAACTTTTCTATTTGTTTCTCTTCAGCTACTTACAAAGTTAGCCTTTTTGTTCGTCAAAATTATAAGGGGGAGGGAACTTTCGTAGGCTTTGAGTATTTATTGTTTGGCCTTTGAATTTTTTTCCTCCGCTTTTTGCAAGGAAAAATAATTGAATATATCGGATATTGTTCATTTAAAGCTTTTATTTTCGTTGGATGTTAATTTATTTTCTGAATAATTTTCAGTTTGTTTAAATTTATCTGGCTACGTTTTCCAAAATATCATGTATCATCTATCATGGCCAAAAGTAGACAAGTCGGTAAATGATTTCACATGGAAAATGTTTTCTGTCGTCTATGGATACGTACAATACCAGAGGCGTCGCCAATGCGTTGCCAACATCGAGGAAATTTGATTACATTTTTCTCCAAAACCTCGGTGGAAAACCTCTCCCTCCCAGTCGTTACATTGATCAAAGTAAACAAGTGAATAAAGGAGTTCAGGAGGTACAGGGTCTATATATATAGAATCAACTGTCCAATTTAAAACCTAGAAAAGATTCCTAAGAAATTTCACTACTTACACTACACAGAAAACATATGTCATGTACTTCGACGATATGTTATTTAATAATGATTTATTAAGTTCATTGGAAACAGTATAGTATTTGAATACAGGTGTCACGTATTTTGACAAACACAATGCATAGCAAGACAATGAATGCAGAAAATTAATTTAAAAAACAATGACAGTTGCTGGGTTTTAAACTGGTACAGCTGAAATGATTTAGACTGATTCAAGACGTTCGACAACTAAATACCTATGTATTTATTATACTTATATATTAAAAATCCAATTCAGAACTCTCAAGACATTAAGATCTTCTTAATAAATTATGCACTTATATTTAGACTGTAAGAAACATTAATCTCGTCTTTTCAACTCACATGTCCTACAGAAAACTTTGTCATTAAGGATTGGTATTAATTTTAATAACAGGTTTCCGTCACTAATTACTGTGTAAACGGCAACCATTACTTATTTATGTGTTTACGGTCGTAAATATCTCGCTTGGAAACCATTAGAGCCGCACCTTTTCTCCATTCCTCATTACAGTCAGTTAATGAGTAAGTAACTTATTACTTTGGTATTTTTCAACGTTTTTGATAAAAGTAAAAGGTTTATCTCTTAAAAAGGATTTATAGTATGGTCTTAGGATAGTTACTAAATATTTTTTCATAATTCTAAACATGGTTTCACACGTTTCGTGGATTTGGCTAGATGCAACTAGTAATGTACATATTCATAGTTTACTATTTGACTTTAAGGTTTAACAAGCTAATGTTTCAGTGAGTCTGTCTTAAAATCGACAACCGTTGGTGTAAATGATTTCTCGAGTTGAAACCGCGAATCGGTGAATGTAGTGTAGCCCCGGAGAGATGTGGTCACTACTTATAAAAGCCGTCTAGTAGAGACTCGATTCAACGGACTGATATGTCCTATATCCAGCATTGGACCTCAATCGGCTGATAATGATGATTAAATTATAGTTTCTGTTTCGGATATTGACATTTGTAGATATCCCAATTTAGAACAGTGTGAACATTTCGGTATAGGCCTTGTCAGATTTACAAAAAAACATACTATGAACGCTGCACATGCCATTTATTTAATATCATAAAGGTTATTGTCAAATAAAAAGACGACAATAATCACAAAAATATGATGACATGATAAAATACTGCATAAAACGCAGATAGAAGGTTATTGTAGAAATATAATTAAATAGCACTGAAGAGTCGACCTAAGAGCTATATTCGGTTTAGGGGTTGAGCTATGAATAAATTGAAGAGCGATACATTAAAGTGGAGCGGCGCGGTCGGTGCACCGCCGCCGCCACCCTCGCAGAAATGCTATCTCAAGCCAGGCTTTAGGGTGTTGGCACACAGAATCCTTAAATGAAACGTCTAGCGTCTTCCGAGAGCTACACAAGAATTCTTTTAAGTTCCAGTATCTCCAACATTCCTGCAATTTTATCGATTCAAAGTTTCTTATTAAAATGAAGAGCTATTAGTTATTTTATTATCTACATTTCTGAATATGACATGCTTAAAAAAAGTATTAAAATTAAAAAGTCTCTTGCTTAGAAAAGACTATTACACTATTGAAGAATAATTCAATGATAAAACTCCATTTATATAGCAGCTCACTCCAACCGCTTATACAATCGTCTGTATAACGTTTTAATCATGCCAAACATAATAAAACTACGTTTCAACGGTTTTAAGCGCGGTAATTTATTTGATTTTGGGTAGTCCGACGTTTTAGAGCTAGGCATGTTTGCTGAAGAGTTTCTTGTGCCGCTTCTTCTCTTCAAGCCACAACATGTTGTGAAGCGGTGGTAAATCCGATTAGGCTTCCATAGATTAAATAATAACCATAAACAAAATTAAAACTAAATAATTAAAATGAACAAGTTGGCGGTAGGCTAAATAAAACTTTAACAATACTCGTTGGACAAATGACATCTTTGTCGTCCGTGACCACGGTCACTGGAAAGCGGCCGAAACGTCGGAATAACCAAAATCAAATTAATTATCGCGCTTAAAATGTAGTTTTATTATGTCTATACAAATCGCGAAAGCTTAAGAAAATATTATGCCAAACATGTAAAGAATTTATGGAGATATGTTGCAGTACAAACTTTACGTATCGTATTATATCAATAATAATAAGTATTATTTTTTCCTCTTACTGTGTCTTTGTCTTACTGAGCTTGCATTGTTTGCTACAACTCCATTAATTCTTCGAGAAGTAATTCTGTAAGATACGTCTGCATAAAACTTATAAAAAACAGAACTCGAGATATAAATATAATAAGAAATATAAAGAAAAACAATTTTAACTAAACGTGTTGCTGGGAAGTTTCTTGCCGCTTCTTCTCCTTAACAGCAATAATACGTTGAGAAGTGGTGTACATAGAATAGGAAGTAAAATTGAATGTGTGTTAACTCATATGTGTGACCTTCAAAAAGTGTTTCCACTGGAAATTATTATGAGTAAAAACCTTTTAATTTGAGTTTGATAATTTAGACTGTTAAGTTTTTCATAAATGAATGCATTTAGACGCTCTTAAAATATTATAGTCACCTAAAACTAGAAGCATTATCTTAATTGATGTTAGTGATTAAAATACATTTAGCTCATTTCATCTTTTAGTTTGTCCCGTTCATTACATTCAAATTACGTCAAGTTTGGCCTTGGAAATTAGAATTCATTTCCATGGTTTGTCTTCAAAACTCTAAAATATAGCAATTAATAGAAATTATCCCTTTTAACAATGCATTCTGTTTAAACCAACTTTCGATGAAAACATTATTAAACATCTACTACCTTGAATCATTTTAGATTTTTACCATCGCATAGTTCAAAAGTTGAGAGGAAACACGATCTTTACGACTTTGAAAGAAAGTATCTGACCGTTATAAAATAGTAAATTTCAAATTTTAAATTTTTGGAGTATTTACTACATGAGTTTGTAGCGATATAATTTCACTTTTCGGCCAAATTTCATTATTTTGGATCCAGTAGTTTTTTAGAAAAATAATTGTGATGTATGAACAGAAGGAAGTCGGTTCATCCCAGTATCACAGAGTTCTATTTTTGCTTGCATGGGTATGGAACCTTAATAAGTTTTTAAAATCTTCAATGTGGCTATTGGCTTACTGGATCCAGAACTATATGGCCGACGTTTAATTTTAGTATAAATATTTATTTACACGATATATTTTTTAATTCGCATTTATGAAGTTTTAAAACATTCGGAAAATGATTCTTCTAGACCCCAAATCCAGTCATATGTCTTACAAAACTGCATTAAACACATTTCGTATTTTTAGACTATCTTTATAGTTTTATTTACCCGCTAAAGCCACAGACAAATCGCGTAATATAAGAATATTGGATATACTGCTGAGATCATCTTATTATTCGTCTAGTAGTTTATGAAAAGTGCTGTAAAAAAAAATGTTTGTTATTGTAAACTTCATGTACATATTTTATGACATGAAGAAAAGTAAATGAGTGGAAGATTAATGTCATGGTGCAGTGATAACACAGTCAATGTCTATCGTCCATTAGTTTGCCGCAGAGGCCATATAATGTCCACCAAGGCTATTGACCTCAGACGTCTCTGATTGTCCTGTGAGAGCTGCTGAGAGGCAACGGTTGTAGGTGAGAGGTACCAACGGTTTGAACTCAATTTTACCCACTCATTTATATCCAATCGCTTCAACGACTCTTATAAACATAGAGAAGATACTGCTTCAAGTGGCCGACAGTAATAATAAATAATTTGACATAGTGAGTATGTTCATATGTGTGGCTTATTTTCAAATAACCCCTGTAGAAATTTGTAAAGATATTTTAATATATAATCCATACAGCAACTCAGAGACCTTAGAATAGTAAGTATAATGACGCAATACGAGTATTTTTTTAGACATAAATGGTACAATTATTAATGAACTTACGAAAAGTCCAAGAAACTGGAAGGACGTGGTCATCAGTTTAAGAACTTTAATAATCACTATCCACTTTTATTTTGTAAAATGTGACTGTATGTGAAATTGTTTACTTTTAACCCTTTTTATTTGGTAGGTACGCAATAAAAATATGTCTTCAACCACTATAAAATACAACAAAAAGTCCTGTTTAAATAAATACCTCACAATATTTTTTTCACCCAGCTGAGTATACCTTTTATGGTAATGTCTATAATACATGGTAATTTATGATAACTGTTTAATTTCATGGAAGTCAGTTGGTAAAATATTATTTTCAAAAAGTTATTCGTAATTTTACGTGTATAATTAGCGTTTCTAATAGTATATAAAATACGAGTAATATCTATACGTGGTGTCGATGTTGGTCGTTCTACATAATCGCCTTAATTGATGACGTCATGGTTCTAAGCTAACTTGTTTTTAAATTAATTGATACTTTAAACACGCTCTGCAAGCGGCTCGTTGGTCTAGGGGTATGATTCTCGCTTTGGGTGCGAGAGGTCCCGGGTTCAAATCCCGGACGAGCCCGCCTTTTTATACAATATTCTTTTTATTTAATATTATATAGGTTCGCGTTTGACCACCATTGCACCACATGTTTAAGTCACTTGAAGACACCCAAATTGTATTTTTCAGGAAAAACAGACAACGCTAAAGAGTTCCGCTACTTAACAGTGCGTATTACAAGAGTGGAGGCGTAGCGCTTCGTTTGCTTGATAGGTATTTCTACCATATGCCGATGGCGTGAGCTCGTATGTCTTCTTGTCTCATGGTAAAAAGGAATAATTTTCGGCGTTTTAATTAGTGCAATTTTACGTCACACTCGCCGAAGTGTGTCGTATAAAATACTGACTAACTAGCGACTCTGTGTCGATGATCTAAGCTCTCATGCCTCCTATCGAATACCCGTTTATCGCCTATCAGAGCTTTGTAGCTCTTTTATCAATTGATTCTAGAGTCTCGAGCTGGTATTTGTCTGACTCATCCCAAATATGAGAGCTGTGTATTTGCAACTGGTTGAATGAATTTATCCTCATTTATCGAATTTTATTAAGGAATACTAAACTTATTATTATTACTCTTTTAATAATAAAGTTAAGTACACCCGCAGGGGGGCTTTGTGGCGAAGCCTTAGGTGAGTGGCGACACCTCGTACCTGACTCCGCGGGCCAAGACAAGACCCCCGCCTCCGTGCTTGCCTTAGCCAGCCGGCACGGAGTAGAGATCGCCAGAGCTAAGACTCAAGCTCCAGGGGTGGAAGTGATAAATGGCATCACGTCAGAAGTAGCTTCAGTGAACCTGCAGCCCACCTCTCTACACCCCTTAGCCACTCACACCCATGTTGCCCCTGTCCTTTATGCCATTTTTAGGGGCCCATGCAGGGAGTGGCGAGTCACCGTCTGCCCATTTTTCCATGTTCCCTGAACATTGCGACGGGCAGACGTCATAGTCCCCATATTCCCAGACCGCTAGTACTACTAACAGTTCACCCCAATAGCCTGGTACTTTCTCTTCTCATTTCCCGCAATAGTCCTACACTGGCCGGGGCTTGTTTTTGGGTGCATTATTATATGGTGTTGACAGGGATAATCGCCGGTCAGTGTCACGCCACATTTAGATTAAATTTGTCAAGGGGCCTCTACGTGTTGGCCTCCACATGGCCCCACGCAAGCCCTCCAAAGGTCCGGGCCATTTTTATCGCCCGTGGTCTTGAAAGACATACAATCCAAGTTAATTACTATAATTAAGATCCATTATACTATATTTTTCGAGCTTCATCTTCATTTAATATAAATTCCAGTCATGGATTTTTGATCCAAAACGTAAACAAATTCAATTTCATTATGTATCTTTATTTAAGGCTGGTCTTACACCAGTAAGGTGTATTAGTCTTGTATATATATCTGTATGCATTTGTATTTAGTAAAGATTGCGAAATTTCAAATTGCTGTTCAGCTGGCTCGTTGGTCTAGGGGTATGATTTTCGCTTAGGGTGCGAGAGGTCCCGGGTTCAAATCCCGGACGAGCCCAAACTTTTTTGTTATGTATAAATACGATTTTGCTATTTTTTGTATTGTTTCTCCTTAAATTATATTTTGGTAATTTAACACTTGATTTCTGAACTCAATTACATTATTTGTTATGTATAAATGTCTTGGTCAAATCCAGGAGCACTAAAGACAGTTGTTAAAGAAAATATATGTTTTTATTAACCCTTATTTTTGTCTCCTCAAAACTCGAACACGAGTCATCGGTAGATAACTTGAAAATTTTACGTGACATTGTGTTTTAAGTACTAGATGTTAAGTGAGACTTCATCTGCTTTCATTCTCTTAGAAGGATTAAGTGCATCTAAAGAACAATTGAATTTAATGAGTAACTATCTTTGCTAACAGAACTACTTTTATTTACTTCCATAATAATTAATGTTAGTGTGAGCAACAGCAAAATGTAGCCAGGTTCATTATATTGGGTATTATTGCTCATCTATTTGATACGAATAACCAAGCTAACAACAGGTCAACGCTCGAAAAGTTATGTATGGAGAATCTATGTGAACCGGTAGAGTACAAAACAGTGTCAAACGGTCAGTATTATTTGCCTCTACTGTATTTTACTTAAGGAAAAATAAATTACATACAAAACCAATATATTTTTGATTATTATTATAATTAAAAGTCTTTCAATATATTATATTTATGATTCGGATTGACATCCTAAATTAAAATGACATTGTTTCTCATTCGTAGAAATGAATCCCTTTTAGTTATTAAGTAGGTATTAATGTCGTTTTTAAGTCTTTTTACTGCCTGAATCAGGCAAACAAACATATGGACCACTTGACGAAAGGTGGTTACTATCACCTATGGACATTAGAAGTCACGGGCATATCCTCTATGTCTATGAATAAAAAAAAATATATATTTAAAAAGTAGCATAAAATAATCCTAAGATAGAAAATGTTACACTTGCTAACAACATCATGAATCATAACTAAATGTTGCGGTGATAGGTTATTATATCTAACACAATAATACCCGCGTCTCCGGGATATGGATGGGCATAGTGAGGCAACATGGCGACCGCTGACATTGATTTATTATGCAAAATAAAGGATCGCTGGACCAAAGGCTCGTGTTATCTGTATGTGAGTGATAGTGTCACAAGAGAACATCATTATTCGGTACAGATACAACTTGTTTCTTTTAGGGGTCCGATACCTACTACTAAAAAGGATCATTATGGTCTTACTCTGGTGTAAGAGTAAAATACCATAATGATTCCTTTCGTCTTCACAACTTATTGTTAAAACCTAGGCGTTGACAAAGACAAATTCCACGTACAGATTTGTGGAAGTACATGTTATTACCTGTCAGCATTTGAACTAACTGTAATCCTTTTATGTATGTCTTTTTTGTTCACTTATTTATTGGCATAAGTTTCTAGTTGAGAACAGCCTATTGTCCTATTGTACTCGACTCGCTCATTAGCATCATTAGCCAGGTGTTACAAGGTAATTCTAGGAAACTGTGACGACGTTGCCGGGCGGGCACATTTGCATTTGTGGAGCCTAAAACGACGGCCTGTTGGATAGAGGAGTTAGTCGGGCTACGATTACGATACGGGACTGACGTGTGTACATTCGGGAATGTAATAATGACGGATTTTGACGCGTTTTATTGAATTATGACCATCTGTATTACGTTTGGATTTGTTGTGTTTGGTTATATTTGTACCTGTGTTATAGTTAAAAAAAAAAAAACATTATTATTAACTCTATGAAGAGGGTTCTTTTAGCACATAACTGTATGGCGTTTGTACGCTAAAACTTTTCGTAGGTAACTCTTTAAATATTTAAAAAAAATCTATTATTTATTATAAAATTTGTAGGAAATTTTCTCTAGTTTAATTTAGTCTTAAGCGTTTTATTGTAAAAGGAATCGGAAAAGATAAATTGCTAAAAAAGCTGCTATTAGGCGCCGTTTTTCCAATATGGAGGTACGAGCGGCTAAGATATAAGGTGGCAAAGTTGAAATTCGGAAAGAGTACATCAAAATTTATAAAATTCCCATTCCCAAAACTCCGGGAAAACTTTTCAGGTTGAAATTATCTCTTTGTTTCTTAAATCTTCACGAATAAACGACTAAACGGATAATTTTGATATTTGGTTAGTAGGTAGATTGTATGCTGCGTATGGGATTGTAGGATATACGTTACTTCTTGTTTCGAGAAATAATCTTGGAGGGAGTGAAATTGGGGATGACATTTGTACAGACAAATATAATAGATATGAAAATTATATTATTAAAGTTTTTGGTAAGTAACAAAGACATACGTGTATGAGCGTTCAGTAAAAGGTTTGCCATTTCTTATTTATAGAAAGTTACAAGCAAATGCCGACGAAGACGTGGGAAAAGCAAGGGTAAGTAATGTACGTAAGTTACGTATATATTGTATATACAACTTAAGCATTCGTTATGTTATAAATATTTAGAAGTACGTTAAAAATTATATTTTGTAGGTACAGATACTCCGACTTCTGTGTTTGAGCGGGTTAAACCTTTGCCGCCTATCTCACTGTAACGCAGTTTTCGGGTTCGATTTTCTCCGTTTTTACCATTTTTCAACTCAACAAAAATTTCATTGTTGTATTCTATTACTGTTAATAATTTCGAATATAAATTATTGTAGACTGTAAGAAATAAATTATTATATTGGTACAATACCTACCGGAATAAGGCAACCGGAATCGGGGGCGACTATGACAAAGGGCTAGCAAGACCTGTCAATTTGTCCCCGTCACTTCACTCTGCGGAATTGATGTCCGCACCGAGACACACGCCACATACACAAACACAATTAGCACAAGGGTAGGCGGATTACTGATTGTGTATTTTCACCCAAGACCTCGGGAATAAATCCCTTGATTATCACTGCTAATATAGTTGATGATTGGTTGGATAGAGATAAGATAATATATCATCAGCTGCCCGTGACATCGTCGGCGTTTATTATAAAAAATCTTAACATAGACACAACCGTGAACGACGTTTGTCCTTACGTGTGTGCCCTTGGAAACGCGATATCGGCGATGACGCGTGTTATTTCGTTATATTTCAGTTAATTTAAATAATAGGTCTTTAGAAGTTATTATGATGTTAGTGTAAGTATGTATATTTAAATTGTACAGTCCTGTCTTCTTTTTTCCTGCTCCACCTACATCGCCAGATTAGTTAAGAATTTCATTTAAGCTAGGTTGCCTGGAAGAGATCGCTTTTAGCGATAAGGCCGCCTGTTGTGTTACCAAGAAGTATTGTAATTATGCATTTTGTTTTTGTATTTGTTCATTTTGGTGAGCAATAAAGTGTTATCTATCTATCTATCTATGATGTGATAGTGTAGTGTAGAGTGTTGACGTGGTTTTGTCACGCTGGAATCATGGTTTCATTACATCTTTTAGGGCCAGCTCGATCCATGTAATACCACGCTCTCACAGAATATCGTGTTTCGTACCAAGAGTGAGAGTTCCAATGGTCTACTTCCTGCCTCCTTAACCTCCTCCTCCTTGACCCTAATCCCTATCCTACCCCCCCGATCCAATTCCTTATTCCATAGCTCGATCCTATTCCATCTGTCTGACCTCTCTATCGCATCCTTCATAGCATGGAATAAAAAAATCTTCCGTGATATTAGTTTTAGCATCTATATATATAAATTAAGTTTGATTTGATGTGCTTATTATCTTTTCCCGTCTTCAGTGTGAGTTAATTTTCATGCAATGAGTGTATAAATGTAGAAAACTTATACTTAAGCCGAATAACATAAAAGGCCACGAAGCAGATGCAAGTTAGATACTTACTGTTTTTTTATATATTCTTAATATTAGTTATGTTCAATAACGCGATTAATGACGTGACAAAAAAGAATGTTAAACTACAAGACTCATGGGTATAAATGTAAAGAAATGCCAAGAAAGAGATGGGTGGATTGTGTGAAAGATGGTGTGATGAATTGTGGTGTGACAGAGGATGTAGGTCAGAATGAGTGTGAAAGGAAAAGACTTATTCCGTCGACCACAAATAATTGGGACAAGGTGAAAGAAAAAGATATTTTATATAACGTCAGAAGTATTACGAAATAAAATGCCGGTCGTGTGTACCATGTTGAACAAAGTTTCAAATAACGCTCGGGAGTCCGCATCGCGATACGTGGACATATGTACATAAACGCCTATAGCTTTTTGCGAGCAAACATCACCTGATTGAATTTTTTCACGGCACGTTTCTGGCATTCACTTAGCAATGAAACAGTGTTCTGGGTATTAGCTCTGTAAGCGTTTGATACTATAAACCAATATTTCACTCCATTGGTTTGTTTTCAATGTTTGTTTAGGATCCAATATGTAATGAATCGTTATACGATTAAATCGTTTGCATAGTTATTACTGTTAATTTGTACCGCACAAAGATGGCGGCAGATTAATTACATTAGTCGACAGAACTACTTTATTAATATTTAATTATATGTATAAGTATAGTCATATAATACACAATTTTTCATTTGGAATCAAGGCGTTGACTTGTCATTTTGTGCCCCCCCCCCCATTCCTTCACAGAAATTGATCATTAGAAGCGACACTATTAATTTTGGTGTAACAAAGCATGTATTTTCAAAATCATCCGTTTCGATTCCCGACTGAAATTACCCTGAATTTATTTTTCAGAAATATAATGATGTCTAATTAGTAATACCTAAAACAAATGTGGCTCGATATAGTCCCAAAACTCTTTACGTACGGAAAGAGTAATTAGAACAGGCGTACAGGGAAAAATAAATTCCAAAGCACTTTCGAGACAGCCTAAATTTCCTCCGTTCACTTTACTCTGATCTGATTAGCAGTCCTGAATGTAAATTTATTACCAAAAAGCTGTGCAAACGAAAGTGACATTGTATCAACGCAAGGTGGCGTGATGGAGTGCTTTTAATTTATTCTCGAGTTTCTACGACGTCGTTCAAATCAAGTATAATATATTATGTAGTATTTAATGCTGTTAATATTGGTCGGTTATGCCGGCTTCGAATTCTGACCAGAAAACCATGTTTGCATGCATTTCTTAGGTAAGTTTTTAACCCATTGTATATATTATCCCAATAGCCACGTACTAACGATGAAATACTTTTTAGATGCTGATGAAACCTGCACAACGAGATAACTGATGTACCGATCGCGCCAAGCCACCATGGACAAGCCTGGCGAGTATACTGTCCGTTCCCCTAAAATAGTGGAAGGCCCAAGCCAGACAATGGGAGGTGTATGGATTGTTATTACTTAATTATGCTAAAAATATAGGTCACAAACGGAGACATGTTTCAATAGACAAATAGAAGGTTTAAACATGACCCTTGATAATTAGCTTACTAAAAAAGATACATGGTAACGTTCAAAACTTTTTGCAAAAATTAAATTTATTATAAGCTACGTTCACACGGAGACATCAATTTTTAAGCTGGGTTTGATTTTGCAGGAAGCGGTCACAATATCTATACTATAATAATAATAATTGGCAGACAAACACACGCATTGTATATGGTAATATACAACGGATCACTCTGGAGCCAATCCCAAACACCCAGACCATAGTAAATAACAGAAAGTTCGTTTCCGGAACTTACCACGCCAGGAATCGAACTCTGAGCCCTTGCGTTTCAATGAGTTGGCCCGGCTAAAACTTGGCCCGTATTAAGTTATTATGCTAATTGCAAATTTAAATGGTGACAAACCATTCGGTTTTTTGCGAAAGGCAAAACTGAATGTCGTGTGAACAGACTATTCTGTTCTGCCGTATACGGTATAAATCAGATTCGGTAAAACTTGACTCTGTGTGAACGTAGCCTTATATTAAAATATAATAATATCATAATTAATAAATCCAATTGTATAATTATCATTAATACTTTTAAAATTGATCAATTTAAAATTATAAAATGAATGGTTCAAATAGATTTTCCCGTGTGAATATAAAAAAGAAAAAAAAAGCATGAACACAAAATTCATTAAATTAATGTATAAATATTTTAAACTTACTCAAGTCACATTTGTCTTTGGTTGACTATATATATTATTAGAAAGGAATTCTATCAGGAAATTTAATACATGAGGTATTAGATCTCCTTACAGAATTCCCTCTCCCACGGGAAATATATTCTGTACTTATCTTATTGCATTATCAAGGAATATTTTATACATGAACAGTTTATAATGTATTAAATCTATACATATAATAAAACTTTAGAGGTCGAATTTCTGTACAATGAAAAAATTGCTATCCGGGTCAGGCGGATGTAAGAAGTGAAATAGAACTAATTTAGACTTTTTTCAATTTTTTTGTTTCTCTGTCTGTTTGTACCGGCTAATCTCCGAAACAACTGGACCGATTTAAATGAAACTTTGTATGATGGTAGCTTATATCCCTGGTCAACATATAGGATACTTTTGATCCCGAAAAATCAAAGAGTTCCCATGGGATGGTTAAAAAAACTTACCGCGCGTACGAAGTCGCGGGCAGAAGCTAGTACCAACATAAGATTGAAAGCCATGTTATACATTAACGAGAAAGAACACAAAATTATTTTAACCCATGCGCGCAAAACTATGTAAAAAGACCTATTATTAAAAGGATAGTGAGTAATCTTCATTTGCATATAAGATACATTGTAAAATAGTCGTGACACTTTCTCTATTATAGGATGACATTGCAAAGTGATAAAATTATGTGACCTCATTTATTACTTAGCTTTGCCCGAAGGAGCTTTACGTGAGAAATTACCAAAAGCTCCCAAAGGCATTTATTTCTGCCTGACTCTTCAATAAATCTTCCTAAAAATCGTTTCAAGTAAGTTTTATAACGAATGTATTCCGCTCCTGTAGTAAAATAAGTCTTTGCTTCCAGCTTTGATTCATTTAATTAATTTTAATCGAAGTGAATATTTGAATTCAAAAAGGTAAATCGATTTTTTAAATACATATAACCTTTTTTATTGTGGTATAATAATCCGTTATGGAAATCCTACCGCCCAGTGGATAGCAATAGTGTTGGACTCTCGATAGCATGCTCGGACCTACCAACTGAACCACCTTGATGTTCCATCACATCACCTTAATATGTAAGTTTCGGAAACCCACGGATATTTCAGATAACCCTTGTTTTATAACGCTGGAGGAATTTATTTGCGCACTATTTCTGATCCTGGGGGGAGGGAGGTACTAATATAAATATATAAAAGTATAATAAGTAACATAGTATAAATATATGATAGAAAATATTGTAAACTTAGTAACAAGGAAAATTATTAATAAAAAAATGAAAAATAAACATTTTCTACTTTTTCCAACGGGGTTCTATTCTAAAGCCTTTCAAAAATTTCTCCAAGAAAGGAAAAAAATCATAAATTTGTAGTTTAACAATATCACACTTGCAATGTTCGTGTTCAAGCAAAAAAATGTTATTAATTAACTATTGAATAACTAAATGAAAAATTGTTATAAAAAAAATTTTCAAGCAGATTATTGTTCATTCATCTATTCAGTTAGTGCCTGAATTTTTTCAATTTTTTATTTTCATATTTAGTATGTTTAAATAATATTTACTCATTAAAGGGCCGATGTGGGTGTGGCTTGCGTAAGCCAGAGTACCCGTTTTCGGCCGTATTTTCATCCCTCTGGGAAAATTATAAATATTGATCTTACAGTTTCGGGTGTCAATACTTTTTTTTGGAAATTTCCTCCTCTTTTCGAATCTTTATTCAAATTTGAAATATCTTTATTACTTTTTGAGATATTTGCAAAAAACAAAGCCCCCCTTTTTTTTAGTTAATTGTTAATAACTTTTACAATTTTTGCAAGCGGAACTTCGTTTTTTTCAAAAATCATCTAGATGCCATTCCGAATCGAATGATAGATACATCATTTATAATTTTCGGAGACTGCTAAAAAAAGTTGGTCCAAAAGGCACTTGTTTACCAGTCTATTTGGAGCGCATTGTCGTGAGATATTAATATGTTCGCATGAGAAATCAGTCAATCTTTTGAAAATGACGTTTCAATTTGCTGCCGTCTGTTGTTTAGTACGCAACGAGGAAAAAAAATACAATATGTTTCCAGGGAATAAAATTTATGTCACTTCATTTAAATACATTTATAAGCAGTAAGCAGATGTAATTTTTAAGTAACTGTTACCTGAAAGTGACAATCTTTATACATCATAATTCAAAAATTCATTAAAAGTTTATTTCGATTAAATTAAGAGTTTGTACATACTATTAAGCCGAAGTTTAACCTCGAAGAAAAATATTTTATAAATAAACATTAAAATAATAGATACATAGATAACACTTTATTGCTCACCAAATATAAAATTTCAAAAATACAGTTACAATATTGTCATGGTAGAAACAATAGGCGGCCTTATTGCTTAGCGCAATCTCTTCCAGGCAACCTAACTTAAGTAATTGTTTAATCCAATGAAGCTGGCGATGAAAGTATTGCAGATAATATAAGAATTAGGCATAATTATTTATAAGGAATAAAAAATATATTTAAGGAAAGATATATAAATAATAACATTTAATATTATAGTAAACCATAAAGTATGACTAATACAAATATACGATATTAATAAAAAAAAGGCCAAGGTGTCACAGGTGTTTTATTCGTGCCAGAGGTAAATGTTTAAGGTTATCACCATTGGCACTTCAAGTAATGAGTGAGGACACTACAGAATACAGAATGTCAGTACGTGAGCCCGGAGTAATGGACTATGTACGGCGTATAACATCGGGCGTCATTAACACCGAGCTGGCACTAGAGCCCTGCCTATTTACGACGGCGACGTCTCCCAACTACTTAGGGCTGTCAGAAGTCCACTTTTCATAGCCTACCCAAATATAATGAACACTGTAAAGCTACCTCTGAGACAAACGAACAAAAGTATGGACGGAGCCTACATAAATAAAAGCGCCAAATGAAGTGAATATTTTTTTACAACTTAAAAACTTGCGTGATTTGCGTCTGTGTAATGGTTTAATAGTAAGTATAGACGCCCCCCATAAATTACGAAGGGGGTCAGGTTTAATCTCACTTTAAAGAGAGGTGGGGGGGGGCTTGGCGAACTTCACTTAATTTTTTTCTGCAATATTTTTTTTATAAAACCACCTTTTGTCACCAAAGGAATGGGAAGTCCATTAAGTACTTTATGATTAAAATATTTCAGTGTAAATGTAGCTCACGTAATCTTAAATACTAGTCTTAAATAAAAATGATAAGTAAAATTAAATTATCTTTGTTATAAGAAATCATTATGAAATCTTTATGAATATTAATGCATTTACACCACAAAAATACATTTTTTTTAAATCTGACGTCGAGAATCTGAAGACTGTAGGCCGGAGGAGGGGTTGAGCCAAATCTCACGATATTTTCGAAGGCATCGTGCGGTCTATGGCCCTATACGGGGCCCCCGTATGGGCAGACCGCCTGGCGGCCAGAAATATAGTCTTGCTGCGGCAAGCGCAGCGAGTACTGGCCGTCAGGGCGATAAGGGGATACCGTACGGTGTCCTTCGAAGCGGCCTCGCTACTCGCCGGATCCCCACCATGGGACCTCGAAGCCAGGGTCCTCACGTCACTTTACCAATGGCGCAAGGAGGCCCTGGCGAGGGGCACGAGACCGGCTCCTCAGGAGACTGAGGCCTGCCGGTCGGAGCTCCGCGACGTCGCCATGGTGGTCTGGGAAGAACGCCTCAGACATCCTAGCGCGGGCCTCGCCACCATCGAAGCGGTGAGGCCTGTTCTGCAAGACTGGACAAGACGTAGACACGGCACCCTGACGTTTCAGCTGACACAGGTCCTCTCGGGGCATGGCTGCTTCGGGAGGTACCTGTGTCGCATAGGCCGTGAGCCGACATCAGGGTGCCATCATTGCGACACCGGCGACGAGGATACGGCGCTGCACACACTCCACGAGTGTCCTGCCTGGACAGAGCAGCGCCGAGACCTCGTCGCCGTTACCGGACCTGACCTCTCGCTCCCGGCCATGGTACGCACCATGGTCGGGAGCTCAACCGGATGGGACGCCGTCTCCTCCTTCTGCGAGCGCGTTATGCTTGCGAAGGAGGAGGCGGAGCGGGAGCGTGAGCGGACGTCCTTGCTCCGCTCCCGCCAAAGAAGGACGCGCCGACGCCGGAGGTCGGATTTCGACCTTCGGCCACCGTAAGCGGGCGGCGCGGGTGGGGCCCCTTGGGGTATAGGGGTTCTTACTCACCCGCATATGCCGTCGAGATGAGAGCGCGAGTGTTCCGCGCGCGCTCATCTCTCCTTCCGTGGGGCGCGTTACAGACCGCCCCACGCCAAAGGGAGGATGACGATGCCGGAGGATGAGTCCCTCGGCAATGGAAGAGGCCTCGTGAGGGGGGCCCACGCCTGCCAGGGCTGCGGAGAGGCTAGGTCATATACCCGTAGCCCTGGCATAAGGCGAAGGACGGAACACCCAGGGGTTTTAGTGGGTATCCCTAACCGGGGAGTGGCAATAGCATGGCACCAGTTCTCACTGGGCATGCTAGTGCCACCCCCGATCTGGCGAATCCCACACTAGGTCGCGAATTATCCCCCCAAGGTTCTGCCCTTGTCGCGGCTTAGTCCTCAATCGGATATCCCCTGGTAAAAAAAAAATAAAAAAATCTCACGATATTTCACCAAGAGGAGCAGCAGGTCGAGAAATAGCTAAAAACGCCTCACGTATTTCATGCACGGTCCTAATGTATCCACTGGAAACTATTCCACCTTTATCCGTACTAATTCAATTATTTGAGACTAAAGCTCGTGTGCACTGACATTTAACCGGTGGGTAAAATAAAATAATCAATGTTTAGCCGTATATCTTTAGCGATTATATCATTTTAACCATTGATTAAATTTAGGTGCACATCAGACTAAGTTCTCGTAACGCACTGCGGTGCGAGCGGCTGCCTATCCGAAAATCGGCTTCTTTTAAGGTGCTATTCGAACCTTGGCTGCAGGCTGCGGGTGCAGGCACACGCATGACACACAGCCGCTGCCTGCATTCGCAGCCGGGAGTGATTCCGAGGCTGGCTGCACGTGCTGCGGCAGGCAGCAGGTGGCGGCCAGTCGCTTCCAATAATTCAGAATGTCGGTCGTGAGGAATAGTCGTGAGAATAGTTTGATGTTATATCTTTTATTAGAAGAGGAAGAGGATGATGATGATATGTTGTCATTGTTAACTAGCCAGAGAAGAGTAGCCTTATATAAAATATAGACCCACTGATGGAAGTTATTCAATATTAATTATTAAGAAACACTTAAAGTATGGTGACGATCAGTTTAGGAATTATTGTCGATTTAATAAGGTTGGAGTGACGTAACTACGCGCGGATCGGCTTGCAGCCGCAGCACTACTAGTCTGCGATCGGCTGCGCCTGCAAGTCGCAGCAGCACTTGCAGCCGAGGCTAGGCAGCACGTACAGCCGCAGCCGCGTTCGGAATGTTTTTCACAGAAATCCATACCACTACAACGAAAACCAGTCGTGCAACCACATCCGGCTTCGTGCAGCCGCCGCATGTGCTGCCTGCATTCGCAGCCTGCAGCCGAGGTTGGAATGGCACCTTTAGTCACACTCTGAGAGCTCGGGGCTTGGTCTAGCTACCTACTTTACTCGTCTTTGAGCTACGTGTAGGTAGCATCAAATTTGCCACATTAATTACAAATATCAAATGTTAGTTCCCTAACTAAAATTTTATCCCTGTAAAATGTTGTTTGTATTAATTATTATTATATTAAAAAGCTAGATAGACCTTCGTGATTATTGAAAATGAATATTAAGTAGTGTATTTTGCTGTTTCTGTAATTATAGCTTAACTTTATGATCACGTACATATTTTGTTTATTTTTGATCTCTCGCAGAACAATTTTCAATTAAATTATTATTGTTTTCATAATTTTATTCAAACTAAGTGCCTGTTTGTAACGATCACTCTTAGTATGTTGTCCTTATTATATGTTTTTTACAGTTACATTTCACTCTTATGTCAAGTTTCGCTTTTGCAATATACTAGTTAATATTATCCAAATTTTCTTTTAGTTATTTTACCGAGTAGTAGTGCTCCTGGCCAAGAAATTCTCCTTAACAGAGAACATTTTTTGAAAGTCATACACTTTATCTAAATATGTCTATTAGGTACTATAAAAATGTAAAATTTGCAAAGTTTGGATGTTTCTTTGTAAATTTTTCACTACCTCGAGAACGGTGTATGTACCTTTATACATGTGCTTTTGATGGCGGGAATGCACATTGAATATTATTTTTTCCGAAAAATGTTATGATTATATAATTCCGATGCAGTTTTTGCTGGTCGACAGCAAATTCATACACAAAATCTGCGTCACTTTTTATCCTTAGAATTCCACGGGAAATTTTCTGGGAATAATTTAAAATGGTCAGGTTTAAAGCCAATCTAATTCCAATGAGTTTTTTTTCTAGTCGATAGAAAATTTAATGTAATAAATTGTGTGATATTTTTTATCCTGGCAATACAACGAAAATTTTCCTGGGAGCGGTTTGTAGTTGTCCGGGTGTATAAAAATTAGCTTATTCCGATAAAGTTTTAACTAAAACGATTGATAACAGTCTTTTTTAAATTATGCTGCGGTACTTTGTACCCGGGAATGCTGCGGGAATTTCAAGGCAAGATTGGACAAGTTGCGGGCATATCCTAGCCTAATATAAAATCTGTAAAGTGTTTGTAAATCATCATACCTCGCATTTAGTAATTGATTTGTTCCTCTATATAAGATAGTACTTAGTTTCCGCCCACGACCTTATCTGTGATTGCCCTGAAAATTCACAATGTGGATACAAAAAATATTATTTACGTCTACCCTCACGCATCAAAAAGTAGCGAACTCCATCCATTCTGCAAAAATATATTTTCTAATGCTAATAATAGGATAAACCATTAAATAATCATAAAGCATTCGTAATCTCTACTAAACTTTCATTTTGCCAAATCGTACATCAAATTACACAGTGGTAAATTACTTTATTGTGCCGTAACAGTCTCCTAGGATGGGTACGGTAAGTACGGTTGTAACCATTTTGCGGGCAAATGAGCGCCATTGTTGTCAGACGATAGATCGCATGGATGGTAGCTATTCATAAACGATTATTATTTCTCTGACGTTTCGTTTCACAGTGCAATAAAATTGATTAAACATTTGATTAACGATAACAAAATTATAGCAGTAGTTAAAATGTCAATGAACTTTATGTAAATCAATTTTATTTTTCAAGTGAAACATTTTTAGAGTCGATGAAACGCAAAAGCGACACTAAAAAGAGATAAACACATAAAGAATGAGATCCGAGTTTTACATTACACACAGATTAGAGAGTCAATAAGACTAATGGTTAAACATAGATCCAATTTGGACCGAAATATAATTGATAATAATTAGGCTAAAACAGTGATAAACTGAAAGTCATATGCATGGAGTTTATTTTTAATCATAATATGTTGAGGGATGTAGGCTAAAAGAATTATATTTATATTACTACGACCTGAACGCCGACTAAAGTCAAATCCACACCTGCATGCCTGTAAACATTTTATTATCTTTTCGACATTTGGAATTCTTTTGTTAACATCGTGTTTAAAATGTGTGATTAGAAAAACAGTCCATTGTGTATTGTAATATTTTATGTAGTCATTAGCCAGGTGTGATTCTAGGAAATTCAGTCCACGCGGCCGAGCAGACATATTGTATTTGTCCAGTATAAACCAATGGCCCAATGGAGAGATGGGGGAGTCGAGCGATGATCACAAGTGAAGCAAGACGTGTGAACATTAGGTAATCTATTTGGTGATGGACTTTGCGCGTGATATTGAATTGTGCATTACGTTCGGACTGGTTGTGTCCAGTTATATTTGCACCTGTGTACAATAATTCGAACGCCATTTTATAAAATGGCGTTGGAATTATTGTAGAGTTTATTAGAACTATTCAAACACATATAACACAGTTATTTATTACTTAATTTTATGTATGTTAATATGATAATGTAAGGAAAGGATATTTATTAATAAAATCTTTAATTGATTACAAAATATATTTTATTCTTAGTTACCATTCTTGAATATGTACATTAAACTTTTGTATATGTAAATTATTAGTATCATCATTTAATCTAATTACCAAAGTACGGCTAGCGCTGCCGTATGCGTGAGAGAAAGGGAAGCCAGACAGACCGGCGCCGTAACGTGTTACGTAACAAAGCGGTTTACCCTCCCATGAGTTATCACTTCGAAACTCCACTGCTTGGAATTAGTCAGTATAATTTGCTTTGTTTGGTTTAACAACTAAAATCCAAAAGAAATCTTTGTAAGATCGGACCAAAACTCCTTGTAACCAAAATTATAAAATTTCTGAAAATCAATCCATGAAACAAAAGAACAATAACTACAGCTATAAAAACCGCGTTAATGATGTGTCTGAAAGTGTACATATAGAATCGTACAACTGTTATTTCCAAGTTTGCAATTAGTTAAAAACAACACAGTGATACATCACGGTCTTGATTAATACGGGTTCTGTTATATTATGTGGGTACAAGCAAAAATCAAGGAAATCTGTTGTATTCAATGTTTTCAATTCATATAAATTAAGGTTACCTTCATCAAGAATCCCATATTAACCTACAAGTCATTATCAGATTTCATCTATTGTAGAAAAGCTCAGTGCCTATTGAACACAAATGGAAAGCACAAAGAAACATTTTCAATATTCTTAGGAAAGTATCATAAAAATATTATGCACGTAAAGGCCGTGGGCTCCAATATAGAGAATTTATCTTCACGCGCTCCAAATGCATTCCACTTATATGTGACCTAGATGAAACTCTTTCCGTTTTCTTAAAAATTCATCGTCATGATAACTAACTTGAATTTTGAATGTTTGTTTGTATAGTAGACTTTGCATAGGTATATAAGTATGAAAGAAGAAGAAGAAGGTATATATGCTGAATAATGTATGAAATACTAGTAGTTTTGTTATACAAAATCTAGAAAGAAATATTGTAATTTCGTTATGATTTTATTATAATATCATTGCAGGAACGGAGACAGAATACAATTTCCTGCGGCCGGGCGGCCGTTCGTAAGAGGCGACGAAACAACTCACAGCCAAGTGGTAGGGCATTTGCCCGACTGGATGGCTACCACCCCTGGTCTAAAGTATGTCGCCATAACAACCTTGAGTTTTGTTCCGGCATTAGTGACCAGATTCCCGTCTCCCTTAGGAGAGAAGCAGCGCATTCGTAGCACCTTTGGTGTTGCAAATGTCTATAGGCGATGGAAACCGCTTTCCGTCAGGTGGGCCGTCTGCGTGTCTGCTGAACTCCTGCAATAAAAAAAAAATCATAATTCTCTATTATTATTTTTTCTTAATAGAGTGCCGATGTATCAAAACCGCCAATCCGCCTTGGACTAGCGTGGCCAGTATACTATCCGTTCTCGTATAAACGGAAAGCTCGTCCCTAGCAGTGGGGCGTTTATGGGCTGTTAGTGTTATTATTTAAAAAAGTGTATACAGTTCACCTGCAGTAAAAGTGAGACTTCGTATATAGGATATATGTAGTATATACTCACAAATATTTTTTCTCTAAATGTTATTAATATTGTTACGAGTGCGAGGACTCGCACTCGTAACAATAGTATACTCGCCACGCTAGTCCAAGGCGGATTGGCGGTTTTGATACATCGGTATCTCGATGTTTACCTCCTCCATTAGCACGTGGTAACAATATTATGCGGCAACAAAAGCTAACCAACTGCCTATATGTTTCTAATCGTGCTAGACTATGCTAGAGCAAGTGAATCAGAAGAGGTTCATAAAAATATAGACACTCGGTACATAAGCTTTCGGTCTTGAGTATACCAAACATCGATTTCAAGCCGAAAAATCAGAAAGAGGCCTCGCTGTGGGGAATTCTCTAACGTATACTACTATAATTGGTTTAAAAGTATATTATTACAAATCATATATAATATTAGCATTTTTTATCGAATCAATTTAATTTTGCTGTGCTTGTAAATTTATGTATATGATGTGGATAAAACAAGGTAAAACATTTCCAGAGAAAATAGGTAATTCAGTAAAGCATGAAATGGAAATTTAATCTCATTAGCAAGCGATAATGGGAAATTTAGGGTTCTGCCATACTTCGAACATATTCAGTATGAATAAAATCCAAGTATATATGGTGTGATTTTCTTTACTATTTATTAACTTTTTATTAGTCTTTACATTACACTTTATAGTTGAATTCATGCAAAGACATCGAAAGATAAGTCTTGAAAACGCTTATTTATAGTAGTGTAGATGAAACTTAAAATTTACGCAGTGGCATGCGGCACCGCTATATGGTGGACACCTATACGAACAGAGCGGTTTAGGTCCACCTTCATTATATGCACCGCCAAGGAGTGGAACACACTGCCGGCGTCTCTTTTTCTCGAAAGATTCCCAGAATTTTAAATATGGTATTTACTTGACAAGATGTAACTGTACGGATACTAAAAAAGGTTTAATTTCGATACTTGTAATTCTTCTAACAGCATTAAGAAGCATTGCACTCTATTAAGAAAAAAAATAGTAGGGAATTATGATTTTTTTATTTTTTGTTGGAGGAGTTCAGCAGACAGGCAGACGGCCCACCTGACGGAAAGTGGTTACCATCGCCTATAGACATTTGCAGCACCAAAGGTGCTTCGAATGCGCTGCTTCTCTCCTAAGGGAGACGGGAACCTGGTCACTAATGCCGGAACACAACTCAAGGTTGTTATGGCGACATACTTTAGACCAGGAGTGGTAGCCATCCAGTCGGGCATATGCCCTACCACTTGGCTGTGAGTTGTTTTGTCGCCTTTTACGAACGGCCGCCCGGCCGCAGGAAATTGTATTCTGTCTCCGTTCCTGCAATGATATTATAATAAGATCATAACGAAATTACAATATTTCTTTCTATATTTTGTATAACAAAACTACTAGTATTTCATACATTATTCAGCATATATACCTTCTTCTTCTTCTTTCATACTTATATACCTATGCAAAGTCTACTATACAAACAAACATTCAAAATTCAAGTTAGTTATCATGACGATGAATTTTTCAGAAAACGGAAAGAGTTTCATCTAGGTCACATATAAGTGGAATGCATTTGGAGCGCGTGAAGATAAATTCTCTATATTGGAGCCCACGGCCTTTACGTGCATAATATTTTTATGATACTTTCCTAAGAATATTGAAAATGTTTCTTTGTGCTTTCCATTTGTGTTCAATAGGCACTGAGCTTTTCTGCAATAGATGAAATCTGATAATGACTTGTAGGTTAATATTGGATTCTTGATGAAGGTAACCTTAATTTATATGAATTGAAAACATTGAATATAACAGATTTCATTGATTTTTGCTTGTACCCATATAATATAACAGAACCCGTATTAATCAAGACCGTGATGTATCACTGTGTTGTTTTTAACTAATTGCAAACTTGGAAATAACAGTTGTACGATTCTATATGTACACTTTCAGACACATCATTAACGCGGTTTTTATAGCTGTAGTTATTGTTCTTTTGTTTCATGGATTGATTTTCAGAAATTTTATAATTTTGGTTACAAGGAGTTTTGGTCCGATCTTACAAAGATTTCTTTTGGATTTTAGTTGTTAAACCAAACAAGGCAAATTATACTGACTAATTCCAAGCAGTGGAGTTTCGAAGTGATAACTCATGGGAGGGTAAACCGCTTTGTTACGTAACACGTTACGGCGCCGGTCTGTCTGGCTTCCCTTTCTCTCACGCATACGGCAGCGCTAGCCGTACTTTGGTAATTAGATTAAATGATGATACTAATAATTTACATATACAAAAGTTTAATGTACATATTCAAGAATGGTAACTAAGAATAAAATATATTTTGTAATCAATTAAAGACTTTATTAATAAATAACCTTTCCTTACATTATCATATTAATATACATAAAATTAAGTAATAACTTAAGCTTTTCTCAAGTTAAACAATTTCAATATAAAATAGTTCAACTTAGATCAGTTTAAGTTATCACTTCTGTCGGGCGTCCCGAGACGAACACTTTTTTTTGTATCTGCTTGAGAAAATAACATTATATTTAGTACTTAAATAAACATTTCTCGATTTTTATATATAATCAACACTGGGTTATTAAATATAAAGTGATATATATGTTGGAAGGAAGTTCCTTATCGCGCGTTGCGAAAGTGGGCTAGACGGAAAAAATTAAAACCAAAAGTTGTAACGACACTTTTTGCTATTGTTGTAAGCCGTGCGGCGTGCACGTGTTTCTCTCTCTCTCTCTCTCTCTCTCTCTCATAGAAAGCGAACCAGTTATTTTCGTTTCGTCTTTCTGTTTCGCATTGAACAGTGTGGTGTCGCGACGATTATTTTTATTGAGTGTATACAGGTTTTTTGTACATAATAAAAAATAATAACAATAATGAATCCTGACAGTGTTTCTGCATGAGTTCCGGATATTGCTGATGGAGTTAGGTAAGTAGAGATTTTATACAGACCATAATAACAATAAAGACTCGCATTAGAACTAACTTCGTTCCATCCGGGTGTCCCTTGACACCTCCAAGTTTTTTTTTAGGGAATTTTCTTAGATATCTTGATGCTCCCGATATAAAGCTAATATTTCTTATCCGTCGTCACACTCTTGGCAGAGTGGTCGTGGTCCTCATGACAGGGGTGATGGCAAGCTTCACAATTCGTCGCCATTCCTCTCGTACTGTACTGTACTGTGCTGCATTCGTGGAGGGGACCATTTAGTGCGGTTTTGACTTGGTCGGTCCAACCCTTTGGTGATCTACCGCGCGCCTTCGTGCCCTCCATTTTGCGCTGGACTACGAGTCGCTCCACCGATGTGTCCTCTCGTCGTGTAAGCTAATATTTAGTCACAACATTTTATCAATATAGATAAACCGCAGTTATGGAAGTAATCTGTTCAATATTTGCGAGTTCGACACAAAGCAGCCAGGGAACAAACAAGATGCCGACTATGTATATGTAACCTATTGCGTAATGCCCCTGAGACACCTTTAATAATCATAACTTCTCTCAGGAGTGCCTTTTATAGATCGAGTTGTGTTTGCCCTTTTATTTAGCCCCTGGTAAATATTTTGATGTGGAAATCTGATTAACTTACCCTTACTTTTGTCATTATACGTGTAGTAGTAATACGTGGAGCAAAAACTTTGTACCTTTTTACGAAAATTGCGCGGACAGAGGAGTATGAATATCGCACACTTACAGTATATATATAGGAGAAAGAGTGCAGATGCTAATATTTTTTTAAATTGTGCATAAAAAATTCATTAAATCAATAAAAAAATACACACACTATAATCTTACGCATATATACACTTTTGTTTATTGTTAAAGTCAAATTAACAGTCTAGCCTTGGCGAAATCTGTGATTAAAGAAATATAGTCTTTGACAACACAACCTCAACAATTTTCAAACTTGTAATTTAAATTATGGTCGAATATCGATCACTAGGTAACCACTAGTAAAAAAAAATTCCTTACTTCCATACATTCCATAATATACAGATACTAACTTTTTATTTTTTTTACTTTTTCTTGACTGAACTTTTGTCTGAATATTAGTGAATATGGAATAAAAATTTGTATGGGTAACACACAGTTCAATGTTGACGTTATCTGAATAAATAAATTTAGAAAAAATAGGTATTTCTTTTGAAAAAGATGATAGTAACAAACAAGAAGTTATTTGTAAATAGAGATCATCTGTCCAATCATTTCCAGTAAAAATAATGTAAGTGACGTAGAGTTGTGCCGTGTCCTAAAAAAACAGGCTAAAATATAGTTACATTATGTTCTGAATATATATGTAATCCTGAGGTCTTTGTTGAATAGAAAAATAAACCTCATTATTAAAACTTGGATTTTCAACAATTCAGAAAGACGTTGGAAACTTGAGCACGAAAACTTTTAATAATTCCACGAACTCATTTTTCTTTTATAAAAAATTCTGCTCACATAAAATTATTCCCTGACATAAGTGAAATTCACAATTTACTTTACTCAACAGATTTAATTTATAAACATTTTTATTCTGCACTAATATTAGAATCTTTTAAATAGAACCTTTTTTACGTGATTTAAATACTTTATTACTTCAAAGACTTTATGTATAACATTTTTCAACTTCAACTCAGAATTGTTCAAACTCTTTATAGGATGCACTGATATTATTATTGCTATTTGTGTAAAGTTAATACACATTTTTTATCCGTGCAGGAACGGAGAAAGAATACAATTTCCTGCGGCCCGGCGGCCTGTCGTAAGAGGCGACAAAACAACCCACAGCCAGGTGGTAGGGCATTTGCCCGACTGGATGGCTACCACCCCTGGTCTAGAGTATGTCGCCATAACAACCTTGTGTTGTGTTCCGGCATTAGTGACCAGGTTCCAGGCTCCCTAAAGAGAGCAGCAGCGCATTCGTAGCACCTTTGGTGTTGCAAATGTCCATAGGCGATGGTAACCGCTGTCCATCAAGTGGGCCGTCTGCCTGTCTGCTGATCTCCTGCAAAAAAAAAAAAAAACATTGGTCCAACCCTCAGGCATGAAGAATACAGCTTTCGGAGGATTTTATTCACGTCCTACTGTTTCACTTCATCATCATCATAACGTTATAATTTAATTCAGGTCGAATCAATCATTTCGAAGCCATGATTTCCCTTTCGTATTTTTCCTTCTTCACTTTATGCGAGGTTCAATATGTGTTATTGTAAAATCATTGATATAATTTGTCACGAATCTTTCTACTAGGACCAGTCCAAGGTAGTATGGCTTAACATTTGTTCTACATATAAATAGGCGGTTTCTACATATATGTGGTCATAAACGAAAGCAACTCTTTTACAGTTTTTCTGATATCCAATGATATGAAACCTGCAATAGATGCGGATAGTTATTTTTAAAGTATCATTTGTCTTAAATATATGTGTATATTATATTTATTATTTAGACTCACGCATGTTGTTCGCGATTAACGACAGCGAACCCATGAAGCGGCGCTAACGCGGCGTGACGGAGTAACGCCGGCTAAGTGCTCAACTAAATTGTTTGTGACGACTAAATAGTCTCGAGCTTATGTGAACTGACAGGCATTACGATCGATATTATAATTAAGGCTAAATTAATCATTATTATTTAATTACATCCATGTACTCATTCAATATTCGATGGTATCTAAACCTAACGGGATATCATGCAGAGGTACCTACGATACCTGCACGATGGTTAATAATAGCCAAGTTTTTGTAAGTCGGAGTTTTTTCCTTTTTGTCATTGTCACTGGTTCTCACTTCTCACTTTGTCTTTTAAGTATTAATCAATTAATTGATTAATTGCACCACGCCGCGCTTGTGGTTAGTATTCTATAAGCAATAATAATACAAAAAAATCTAATAATGAATGACTTCATAATAAAAAAGACAATGTGCGTCTCGGGACGCCCGACAGAAGTGATAACTTAAACTTATCTAACGTGAGAGAAAGGAACCCAGAGAGACTGACGCCGTAACGCGTTACGTAACGAAGCGGTTTACCCTCACCCAACAAGTTATCACTTCAAAAATGGTAGTTATCATATTATAAATAATAATAAGGCTTTAACATGTTAAATAATAAGTATATCGAATAGCATATCCCATGTGCCACGAATTTCATGATGTGTCAATTATGTAAATGTCTTATAACTAAGTTAACATTTGCATATTGGAATATTGAGTAAACAAAATTAATTATGTCTGTGAATTCAATCAGTATGTGACATATTAAGCATAGATGAACCGTCAATATGAATTAGTGATATCCATCCTCAACCAACATTGAACTTTCCGTACTTTCCACAATCTTTTGTATCAAATTATTCATATTTCTAGATCAACATATATAGGTTGCATAAATATGAAATTAAATTTCGTCGTCACGTCTTGGGCTACAAGTGATTAACATGAAATTGGTTCCATAGATATATTTAGACCGATATGCTGAACGCCGAAAAGTTGGTCACACTATCGCTGAAGTAATATAATACCAGCCCATAACCACCTCACTGATGAGAATGGTCCTCCATAGTTAGATCCGAAGCTCAAAACATAGTAGTAAAAAGGCTTTACATAGATCGGAGATGTAACATAGTACTTTCATTATGAAAAATGCAAGAGTACATGCGGGAAATACTGGGAGGTTTAAAACAATAGCATAAAGTTTTATTATTATTACGTGGATCAATAAGTCCCGGGACTAACCAAGAAAACACATTTTTTGTCAAAATTTCAATTTATTCATCAACATAGTCTCCTTTAAAAGTAACACAATCAGTCCAGCGCTTCTGTAACATTTCAATATCTTTCTTGTAGAACGATTCATCTTTGACCTCGAAATAAGCATTCGTTTCGGCGATGACTTCTTCGTTGGAGTAGAGTCTCTTTCCTTAGAGCATTTTTTGAGGTCTGCAATCAGACAGTACTCGCTGGGGGCCAGATCCGGTGGATATGGTGGGTGCGGATGCAATTCGAAGCCAATTCTTAGCTCCAAACAGCGCTCGGAATCAACGACAGTTTGTCATTCTTGATCCGCCGTGAGCAAACGCGGCACCCACTTTGACAACAGTTTCCTCATAGACAAATATTCATGCAAAATAGCGTACTCGCTGCCGTATGATATCTTTAAGATGTCAGTTACCTCACGCAATTTTAATTTACGGTTTTCAAAAACGATTTGGTGGAGTTTTTTAATGGTTTCCGGTTGAACCACCTCATTTGGCTGGCCGGAGCGTTCAGCATCTTCAGTGTCTGTACGACCACGTTTAAACTCAGCATACCACCGACGAATGGTTGATTTGATGGAGCAGAGTCTCCGTCGCACTTTTCAAGGCATTGTTGAGCTTGCATGGTGTTTTTTTTTTATCAAAAAGCAATGATAAATCAACACATAAATTGTTTCGAATCCTTTGTTTTGGATATATCAAGACTAGTCACTTAGAGTCACTCTAACTCGTGGACCAAATATCAGAATGTCATGAAATTTTGACAGATATGTTTTGAAGGTTGTTGAAAAATCATGAGGAACTTTTGTTGGCAACGCCATCTATGTGTCAGTCTCGGGACTTATTGATCCACGTGTTACTTGTACATATTCTTAATATGAATCTGCGAAAGCGGTCGCTTTAGACCCCGTAGATTATTATTATCTAGAAAATGCTACTAAGTGCCAATTTATTCTTATGAAAATGTAATACTACATTATTTCTACGTTTTAACAAGGCATTTCATCATCATAGCTAAAAGGAAACAAGCCTCGCAACACCAATAAATTTGGGTTTCTGCGACCGATAAGCTTATGCTATTAGAACCATGTATGCCATTGCACTAAAATTTGCATGACATTATACGAATATATATTATTTACTGTTGTAATTACAACATAAGGTTTATAACTCGTGCTTCATGTATTTATGTATAAGTTTTGGACATTTTAGCTATTATAATATTAATGATTAAACTTCCACGGCTGGGTTCGAGTTTCCTCTTTTTAAAGGAGAGAGGACGGCTTATCCGCGGCCAGTCATCTCGATTACGATGTATTTGTAATTGTATTTCATAAATATGGTGTAACCTTTTTATTAAACCATAGATAAACATGACTAGCTTTTTTGTTTCCAAAATACTTTGGAGCGAAATTTATTTAAATGCAGTCAAAGGTTACCTTGGCTACATTGTTTTAATTAATAAATCTTAACACTGTTATAAATTTTGTATTAAGTTTCTACTCATCAGAAAGAAGAAATAAAGAGCAATTAAGAAACTTTTTGTAGGTACAACATTATCTAACTTGAAATTAAGAAATTACTGAATTTAAGAACTCTTTCGTAAACTTTTCAAGTCGGAGAGAAAAACCATTGCAAGCACACGATTCATCAATGTTAAAAGTTCTAATCGCTATCCCGGATTCGAGTTTAAGAAGTTAAACTTCCTGTAACGGTGTCGCATTGATCTACAGAGTTTTAAGTTTAATTTTAGGTTTATAGTAGTAACTTATATAGTCTTATATTACAGTTTTAATTTTAAGAACAAGTAAAAGGGTTCGATGTCTGGTATGGTTTGGTATTTCACTATTATTTACTAAGGTCTGGGTAATAAAACTAGGTTTTAAGTGCGGCAATTTATTTGAATTTCATTATTCAGACGTTTCGGCTAATTTTCAGTGGCCGTGATCATAGAAGAGAAAGATGTCAAGTGTGAATAAGTATTTTTAAAGATTTACTTAACCTACCGCCAAATTGCTCATTTTAGTTATTTAGTTTTAATTTTGTTTATGATTACTATTTACTCTATGGGAGCCTAATCTAATTTACCACTACTTCGTAACACGTTATGGCTAGAAGAGAAGAAGCAGCGCAAGACACTCTTCAGCAACATGCCTAGCTCTAATAATTTTGTATAATATTGAAATGGTTGGGAGGTAAAATAAAAAGAAATTCTCAATCAAGTTGGTTTATGTTACTGTGCACGCAGAAAGAGCTCACAGTGTCTTGAGGTTTGGGAGATGGTTTTTGCTGGGTTTGAATTTTCATAGTTTTGATGATCGGATCCCAAACACGTAGTACTTGCCGACCATCTTCTCTATTGAAATTTGGGTGTGTTTTTTTTTTAACTTCAATAGCCTCACGCATCATCCTATGCATGAAAAGGTTTTCTTCGATTTGTGATTTATTTTACATTAGATTCGATATCAACCTTATTTTCAACTTGTGTTTAAATATTTACAGTTGTTTTATTTTCGGATATAAAGATAGCTGATGGCAAGGTTATTCAGAATAAAGCAATATCCAAAATAGTTGCTCTACCTTTAGATGATTGCATAAATATATCACTTATTTCACCTGTTAATCTGTTAAGAATCGAATTAATATATGATTGTTAATTTTAATGATTTAATTTGTTAGTTTGTATACGCGTGCCAGTTGTACAATTTCTACAAGTATTTGCGCAACTATAAAGATTTTTTAACGAAAACAAAATTGGTTTCACACTAAAAACCAAAAAATAAATATTTAACCGACTTCTTTCTATAAGATCTAGAAGTCGGTGCCAGTAATACATAAAATTTACTATATTTTGTAAATTCTTTGTTGTTCTTTTATGTTTTACTTGACACCAACGTCTGTTTGTTGTAGAAAAAGACGGTTTTGCTTTTTAAATGACTTCAAAAAAAGGCGGAGGTTCTCAATTCGACGGAATCTTGTTTTTACTTTTTTTATGTATGTTCACCGATTACTCCGAGACTCGAATCTCGCCTTCAGAGCCAGATGTTAGACTATACGAAATATGCTCAAGGAAGTCTCGAAGCTGATTTTGATAAATACATTTTTTGGAAAAATCAGTTACCCTACACAGAAGCGAATTAATTGATTACGAAAAAAAAATATTACACCCGTAGATAGAGTAACTTGGAGTAGCTTATAAGGATCCATTTCTGTGAAGAAACTTTAATCACTAAATATACTATGTACAATAAGAACAGCATATTATTATTCATAGAACTTTCAAAGCGTCAGTGGCTGAATGACGGAAATCTATAAATAATTTTATCTTATACCTCACAGCTTAAAGTCCACTGCGAAAATGGGCCACTTCGGACGGACAGGTCTTGACGAGGGTCCCTATTCGAGTTTTAATCTGTAATTAGTCGAAAGATCTTATCTTCACTCTCTTTACTAAAGATTTTTAATAAAACTTAATAAATTAAGCTATGTATTTGAATTATCTTAGCGTAAGTTTTAACTTAGACAGTGTTTTAATCATTTATTGTAAGCTTAAGCGAAGCAACACTATATAAATATGCTCATGCTCCAAAACTACTCAGAAGGCTTGGACAATCCTAGCAGGAATATAGTCCATTATATTAAAATCTAATCAATCTGAGGGCGGCCAATAGACGTCAGATGACAAAAGGCGTGGTACCTACCACGAATAACTCGCAATCTTCCTAGCGTTCTTGGCTCTTTGGGTTACTTCACCATCTTCTATGGGTTTAGAAGATGGTGAAGTAAGCGTAAGATTATTTTACTTAAGGTCTTGAAAAACTATACCTTCAGACCTTCAGATAGTATATATTTCGACATTTTTTTCCTCTTGTTCTGGGCGTTCAAGAAAATAATAGCTAAACTCTGGAAGCAGGACAATCAAGTCAATGAACTGATTATTAGAGATTTTGAAAACTGTGTAATATGGGGTAATCTAAGGAGAAAGGCAGACTTCAGAAATAGCCAAGGCTAATTACGTAAATTCATATTTTTTTTGTATTAGAAGAGCACAATGTTATTTTAGGCATCAAAAATTTAAATACAAATACTCATTACAGACAGTGTAGCATGAAGGTTAGTTAAATACTGATATTTGAACAATTCTGTATTTTAATTAACTTTCTCGTAATCTGTATCTGTTGTTTGGATATTTGTGTTTGATTACAAATAAATTTACATGAAGATCGGTGTATAGTTCAAGATAAGCAATTTATATTATTAGTAATAATATATATAAATGGTTTTTTCTTGCGAGAAAAGTATTGAAATGGTTATTTTAAAATGTTATCTTATTTAATATCTAACTTTAGATGTTCCTTGGGTTGACTAAATTTATAATTTAAACATTATAAAATAGTGTAATTAATCAATTACAATTATCGCGTGTTCGTCAAATACGAAAATGATATTCTAAGGAAAGAAATCTGTAGTTATGAATTTATTTAAAAGAAAACAGTGATGCATATATTATAATAAATTTACCAAGATACTTTTCATCTCTGAAAAGCTTTTCTGTGAAAAATTCTAATTAAACATAATAGGAACATTTTACCCATCCATTTATTTGTCTTAATGCCATTAGTCTTTTCCATGAAAATAATTTATAACAGAAGATTACTTTTTCGAAGTCGTCAAAATTGTCTGCACGTTCAAAAGAAAAAGGAAAATATTTATCTACATTTTAATAAAATGACAACGGAATTACCGAAGCGTTTGTAACAATATTGCTTTGTACCATTCATAAAATCGTTCAATTTGTCTTTTTTTCAGTTGTCATTTAGTATTATTACAAATACTTGGCTCGTAGTTGCTTTCATCGAGCACATCAAAGATGCTCGACAGAAAGGACTATTGTCGTCGCAAATAATCGAATCCAACAAAAGGTTATACAACCTTTCTTGAATAACAAAAGGCTCACGAAATCAAAATAAAATTTGACAGGATGTCTAAGGCCCCGTATTATGGAACAATTCTAATGCAGCAGTTGAGATGCCATTCCGTCCAAATTAAAAAGTAACTTAAATGCACCAAGCATGACAGGACTGCATGACATTTTACTCTTATCTCCGATGATCATCTCGGATGTTGGTTTGAGAATGAGAATTGTTCTGGAACAAAAATTTTACCTATGCAAAAGATCAAAGATCGAAGGTTTTTACGTGCAGTTCTGTTTGCAAAACCGTCAGGTAATATTGATTAAAAATGAGCTATACTTGTAGGATGTTGTTGTTTTTAATCAAGAATATATTTGTTTTAAAAGAATTAACTATGTAGTGAAATGTACATTTCGCGACCTCGGACTTAATAAAAATTCCACGTTGCTCAAATTATAAACCAATCTTATTAGAATTTTCAAATTTGATTACAAGTATCCCATATTCGTTTCCGTTTTGAAATATATTTTTAACCAATTTTAAATCTCGGACTATATTTGTTAATTATACAGCATAAACTATACTTAAATAATTTAGCACATGTCCAACATTTTGAAGTTAATATAAAAGATAATTAGAGAAAAGTTTGAATTGTTAAGATACATTATCAGACTCAGTGTCGCGATAAGAAATGTTGATATAACCACAAATATTCCCTGTTAATAGCATTCAATCAAATATCACCAAAACTATAAATTTCAAAAAGAAAAGTTACGTAACGAAACATATATTAATATAATGGACAAATGATCGGCCATCAGCAAGAATAAAAATATTCAGTGATCAATTTTGACTTAAGATCCTGAGCTCTCATATCTAAAGTCATTCGTATATCTCCGATCTAATTTTCAACCCCTGCCGTTCCAGCCGGGTGGCTGGAGCGTCGATAACTCGAAGCGTCGTCTGCGCGGGTAGGAACGCCAACCCAATTATTGGCCCACTTAACCATTGCATTCCACAACTCGATAAATTCTCCACTAAGGCTCGTCCTGTCATGCAAATAAAATAGCTTCTATCAGTAAGTAAACTCTCGTTTATATTAGTTTGTTTGGATATCGGTTTAATCCTTCTTCGCGGCCTTGGAAAATAATAGATTGTCGTAACTCGTGCTGTCTTTCATGATGATCTTATAGAAAGGATGAACATAGATGTTTTCATCCCGAAAGGGAAGGGGAAAAATAGTCTATTATATTGAATAATTCTAAACTAGGTTTTTTAAATGCCATATTTATTTCATCAAGGCATGCCAACAAAATTGACAACAAATTGGTAAATAAATATAGGAAATACGTACGCACAAAGTCCTCTGAATAATGTTACGAAATTTCTAAAATAAGGTAATCAATGTAAATTTAAAACAAATTGAATGAAGGTTTCCGTAGAAGTGAGAAAGTCCTCTGTATTCGTTATGAAAAAAATATTTAATCAAAAATGCTTTAATCCAATTTTGTTTGTTTATTATTTTATACCTTATTAGTTTTCAGAATTGTCCACTTCAAATGATGTGAATTTTGTAAACCCATACACAAAATATTAGTTCTTGATATAGATCTGAATTTGTTAATTGCGTTCAAACATACATAACTACAAGGTTGTGAAGGTAGAAACCAAAATAGTAGAAAAACACTCACTTTCATGTTTACATATAGGTATAATCTTATTAAAATAGCTTCTAGGATAATAAGAATAAACCAGTAAAAGGGAAAATCAATTAGCTTGTTTGATCCAATTAAACGTGACTCCTCTTATTAAGACATCCACAGAGCAGCCTTTATCCTTTAATCAAACTATTTACCCGTAACATGCCTCCCTGAGGCCAGATAGGTACGCACTTGTACGTATTTACATTAAGATTAATCCTGTTACAACATAGCTTCGTGGGTAATCCTCGGGAGAGGCAACGTAAAGTGATTTGTGCTTAACACAAACCGAGCTTACCGTAGACCGGTGGAAGCTAATCGCTACAATTTACATAATGCGGGATCACTGTAATTTTTAATCTCCACTGAAGAACAAAACACTGATTTATAGAACGTTGATATGCCACCAAATGTGTATTGGGCCCCTTGAAATAATATGACTAGTTTTATTAATAGACTGCACCGGGAAAGATAATTGCATTTGAAAATTAGAAGCTCCACTAACCTTGAAATAGTCCCTCTCCCGGATAAGTCAGATTATAACTCATAGAAAAATAACGCACGGCATGGGTTCAATGTCACAATTAAAAGTTTTCACATCGCAAAGTATGGCACGGCCAATAAATCAGTTTAATATATCAGGATAAAAGGGTATACGCAACGTAATATGACGGCGGTCGAATGTTGACTGGTCCCTGATTCTAAAATGGCAGCCGGTTCTGCCGCTTCGTGTCAGTTGTTGCTTCATACAGAAATTAGGGTAGATTAAAATTTTGTGGAGAAATATTTTATCTACCTTTTACTAGGTAAGAATGGAGCTGATTGAGTCCTGGATCACCTTTCGTTGTTATCATCCAATCGCGGTTCATCGTTGGATATAGGCCACATCTGTCTCTTCGGCTTTCCTCATCCACATTTTACTAATATCTTTATATTGTATGTCGGTTTTTAATTATTCGTCTACTCCATAAGCCTGCTACGGTATGTCTAGTTCACAATTTCATCATGGATATTTTACAAATAACATTATTTTTTTAGTTTTTCTTACATTGCGTTTAGCTATAACACTATGAAATTTTGAAAATAAACTTAACATGTTTCAATAAGTAAATGTTTAGGTCTGTAATACGTAGCTAGCTGCTTTGGGTGACTTTGTCCGCACTTATTTCTTTACTTTTTGAATTCAGTGAAAACTGGGCTGTAACTCTGAATCATGTATTTCTTTACTAACTACCAAATGTTTAAATAACAAATCTCAATCTCTAAGTTGAAGAACTATGAGATGCCCATACAGTATTTCGTCTTATTCCTCAGAATATATACTCGTATAATCTACTTTTTTGGTAAATTTTATTAAGATGCTATCAACCGTTTATTCGTGACAAACGTAACAAAGTAACATAGCTATTATTGCATTAATATAGGTATATTAGTTATCTAGAAGTGGAGACATTATGACTACAAGTCTGCATTTAAGACGGTAAATATAAAAACAAAAACTCATTAAAAAAAGCACTTTTCAAACTAAGTTATGTTACTAAACATTTATTATACACCATAGATCGTTAAAATTAAATATACTTCTTGACTGTAAATTGAATAAATTCATGATCAAAATAACAATCAAAATCAATTCTTGATTCTAACTTAGTATCTTTGAATGTATCAAAGTAAAAACTTTGTAGTTTAATTCATTACTAACTGAGTACTCAGAAAACCAAATACAGTAATTTAGTGGCCACTAGAGATCGGCAAATATCAATAAACACTTAATCTCCATTAAGAGAATTGTATTGCGATTCCAGTGGTGGAACAAGCACCGATATTTCTGAATAATGGATGAGGCCGGTCCAAGACGCGTGTGACCTACGCCCTATATTTTGGTAGTCAAGTGAGGGTCCACCCTGACTAACATGCTGACGTAGTACCCGAGAACCTCGACAAATGTGGACCTTTTCGTATTTCTAAAGGTACTACGCGTAAATTATGTACCTATCGAAGAAAGTATTTGTCGTGAACTAAAAGGACTTTCTTGAGTTGGACATTTTTCTTCATGATAAATTCTTCAATGACCCTTCAGATTTTGTTTACAACTTAAAGGGGTTTTGTTTGAATGCTTGCTTTTCCTTCTATACAGGTTTAAGATTGAACCAACTGTGAAGAAATTTTTAAAGTTTATGTACTTTAATAACGTGGATGAATATAAGTATGTACTTATATTTTATTCATTAACGCTATTAAATCCAGTTAAAATGTATGTACTTTTTAACTGCAATTGTAAAGATTCGAAGTTTAGGCGGCCGAAGTTGATAATCAGTTACAGTAAAATTTGATATAATCGAATGATTTGTGTATTTTTGATACTGGGAATAAACATATTTTATCCCGAAATATGAATCAGTTTCCATGAAATACGGAGTCAGGGTATACGCAAGTGAAGTCATGGAGAATTATAAAAAAAATCTTAATTATGTAAAAAGTGCATGCAGTTAAAATAAAAATACGCAGTTGATAAAATAAGTAAAGTTCAGACTGTGTGATTTGACAATCATCAATGTTAGCTGGATTTTTGATTCATTTATATACAGGTAATTGATGTAGGCCCATAAACTACTCAATTTAGAAAGATTTTCACAATTTAGACAGAACTTTTCTATCTGTGCAACTTACTAGTACTGTGTACGTAAAATATAATTATTTTTTGTTTAGTTGTACTCGTCATCTTCCATGGACGCTCCAACCCTCAGGGATAGAAGTAACGTAGTGTTAGACTCCCGATGGTATGCTCAAACCTACCAATTCCTATGATCCATCCTCATTGCTGTAACCTAAAGTCAGGACCTTGATAATCAGAGAAAGATCGAACGGCTCTGACGGCACTGGCTGAAAGAGCCACCCTTGTAATAAAGGGAGCATCTGTCCACTCCTATACGTTCATATTAGAGCAGCGTGTGGGAACACATACTAACACTGTGTCTGGGCCATTGTATTAACGATGACCTACCATAAGCTTTTAAATTAAATCCTCGCTTAGCCTAAGCTTTTGAAATTTATCCTTGCCTAACCAAGACAAGGATAAGCTAGGATTATATTTTAGGTACTCCATGAATGAGGCGGGGATGTCATTAACACAATGGTCAAGACATAACGTTCCGTTGTGTTCCCGTACGCAGGTCTAATACGAAGTTATAAGAGGAGACAGATGCTCCTCTTATAAACAGGATGGGCCTCTGATTACCAACGTCCTGGTTTACAACAATACAAGAGAGAATACAAGTTGTTATCCAAGGCTAATTTAATGAACCCTTACTCCGACGTAAAGAGAAACACCAGGATAGCATTATTGGGTATTCGACAGTGTCCTAGTGAGTCCCACATTTATAACAAATCTCAATTTGTTTATCCGAGTGGGATGGCCATATAACGTTCCCACTTCGCCAAAACAAATAATAAAGATATCCTAAAAAAATAAAGATGCATAACAAATAACATACATACATAGCTTTGCGTTATCTTATATCTTACAGAATCACGCCATTGCGTTCCACTTATGTACATTTTCTAACAAATGCTGACATTTTCTCGGAAGGAGTTTCGCCGACCGTACCATTACACTTATGGGCTTTCCATGTACCTTTCTTTATATAAATATCGTACATCTCCATTCTAAAAGCATAAAGACCTGTGAACGCGAGAAGATCTTTTGGTGTTTGCCCTTTAATAAATATGAAAAAACAAATCAAAGTGTAATTTAATAATGATCAGCCTCTGTTATTGTAATTTGACTACGGAACTCAAAAATATCCTATGTATCCAATTTTCATTGAAAGTAATTTTTGAGTTCTGGTAATTTAATTTTTCTAATACTCAGAATTTTGTACCACAAACTTCAAAAGTTAGGTGACGATAGATAGGGTGCGCGTTATTTATGAGTTTGTATGCCACTTATCAATAAAGAGATTACGATTTTGAGACCTGTCTAACGAATCTCACAAAAATTCAGTCCTCTCATAATACATAGAATACACCTTCTTGTTTTCATCCATTAAGACCCGATAGTTTTTTAAGAAAAATGGATGTTGTTTACTTTTTAATACCGAATAATCCGTGCAGGAACGGAGAAAGAATGAAATTTCCTGCGGCCGTGCGGCCTGTCGTAAGAGGCGACAAAACAACCCACAGCCAGGTATTAGCGCATTTGCCCGACTGGGTGGCTACCACGCCTAGTCTAGAGTATGCCGCCATAACAACCTTGAGTTGTGTTCCGGCGTTAGGTTCAGGACCAGGTTCTAGTCTCCCTTAAGAGAGCAGCAGCGCATTTGTATCACCTTTAGTGTTGCAAATATCCATAAACGATGGTAGCCGCTTCATCAAGTGGACCGTCTGCCTGTCTGATAAACTCCAGCAATTAAAAGAAACAATGGCTTTGAGTCATGGTGGCCCTCCCTAGCTCTTCATACATCGGTACATATTCTTGATGCATGCATTTCTCCTTCTCTTTTGTATACTGGTATGTATGTATATCTCTCTCTGTCTTCTCCAATTGCGACTTACCTCACGAAGATGTCGCCATTGTGGTCGGATTTCGTTTGCGATGTTAAATAAACCGATATCTAATTAATAATGAATTTTTGGCAAGTGCAGTGAGTTGGTAAACTTATATGAAATGGCGGAGCCCTAAAAATTACTGAATTTGTGAAAGTGATTCATTGACCTGATTTTAAGCTATGTGTAAGATATATTCCTAGTTTAGGTGAGCGTATATAATTTTTGTACTTATTTATTATAATTCATCAAACATCTTCAAAGATTTCGTGTGTACAGAATATCGGGTGTTTTTATAAACTTCGAATACGCGCACGCACAGGTGTGATGTACTAAAACACACTTGGGCGAATATTCTTAGTAATTGTCTTGAATGACATAATTATTATTATTTGTGGTGAAATACGAAAAATTAAAAACTAGTGATACTGTTTTCTATTATTTATGTGTGTAACTTTTTTTAACGCGTTATTATTCTCTTTATATTCGAGCTTTGTTACCATCTGACATTAATATAATTTGATTAAATATGATAGCGGACACAAAAATGTTTCGAAATAAAACATATTTCGTTTTTAATTCTTTATTTAAAAATCTTAGTTCAATATACTATTTAATCATTACTTATTTAATAAGTAGAAGAAAGGAAAACAATGAAAGTACAAACAAGAAATTACTGTGAAATTTAAATTTTAGAATTTAAACTACATCGTTTAGTCGTTTTTTTTTAATTTTGATATAATCCGCTTGTACCATACAATATCGTTATCCAAATTTTTAATACAAACCAGTTTACTTAAAAATATTATAATCTTATATGCTAATATGATATGGTTCATGAATTTCATTACATGTATTTTCTATTACACTAAATTCCTATGAGCATTTATGATCATTACGCAACTTCGTAAATAACGTATCTAATGTACGTGCTACGTGTTCTATGAAAATCTACTTTGACCTTCTATTCATAGGTTGTTTTTAATAAACATTTTATAATTCATTTGGCAATTATGAATATCTTTTGGATTGGTGTAATAAATAAATTTCTTAATTTGTAATATATTAATTAACATATAGCTAAGCTATATTAAAATATGAGATTCCAATTGACTATGTTAACTTCATCTATAGTAACTAATCTAATATTAAGCACGAAGATTTACTGAGCAAAATAATTTACAATGCTTACAAAGAAAAACTATTTGTTTAATATAAAGCTAAATTGTAACGACTCGTCTCATCAAAAATAAAAGCATGTGCACAGTGCATTTCCATCACATAAAATACATAGTTTGTTCGTGAAATGTTACTTGTGTTAATTAAAATTCGAGAGATATCAGTCGTCTCTTATTGTGGCAGTCAAATTATTACACATACATGCATCTAATTTTAACCTAAAATGCGAAATGGATTAAATTTATTTCGATTTTGCTGCTGTTGCGGTCTTCTAGACCTATTTGGTCTAGGCAACGGTTCGTTTGCACCAGAAAGCAGTGGTGATTGGAAATCATCTACAGTTTCCGACGTGTCTGTTGCATTATTTTCAATATCATGATCATCGAAAAGAGAGTCTTCATATTTATCCTTGGATGTAAATTGTATTTCAATTTCCTTTTTAGTATCATTTTTATTAACTTCTGTTCTCTGCGAAACTGATGATGTTTCAATAACTGCTTCTGTGGTTACAGTTGATTGTAAAAGATTTGTGTTATTTGTTACATCTAAAATATTTGCTGTTGTCAATGATGTAATATTTGTAGTTACAATTTCATTTAATGCGGTTGCTGTATTTGCATGATTAATTTGAGTATTTGTTGTATTTGCTATATTATCATTTCCCAAGTGCTCTAACTTGTCTGAGATATGAGCGGTATTCAAAAAGGCGGTATGTTTATTATTAAGGCTATCAAGAAAAATGGGGGCATTAGTAGCAATTTCCAAAATTGTGGGTGAGATATCCTCAGAAGGAATTGTAATCGCAACGACTTCTTGAGAAAATGTGTTATTTATTTGTAATTTAGGTTCTCCTAATAATAGATTTTCAGTTTTATTTGAATCATTGTGTAGTTTTGAATTTTCATTAAAAACAGATATATTTTGTACAGTGTCTAGTCGTGACACATCACCGGAATAATTAGTATACCCATTATCAGTATTAGTCTCAATTGGATTGTCTTTTATGATCACCTTGAGATCAATAATTGGACCGTCAATAAACTGGTTGGTTTCAATCTCATGGCCATCTACTTTCGTAGTGGTAGTTTCAATTTCTTTCGTCATAAATTGCATTTGGGTTGAAGAATATTCTGTAGATTTCTGAACTTCTTCTGATATGGTACTTGTCGATTTGGAAATTTTGCCTGACAGATCGTTATATTTATCAATATACTTCTTTGGGAACTTTTCTTTTTTAATATTATTTTTGAGTAAGCTTTTTTCCAACGTAATAACAAGTGGTTTGTCTGAGTATTCAGTATTTGGTTCCTTGGTAGTAGTTTTTACATTATCACTATATTGGTATGATTCATCAGTATGGCCATATTGGACAATTTGCTTTGGAAAGTGGTGTTCAGCAAGTTGCTGAGCATGCTTTTCAGCGAGAGACAATACTGTCATATCATCACTTATTTTAGCTTTGGCCATAACAAGTGGGGGCACGAAATGATCAGTTGGTTGAGTAAATATGTTTTCAAAGTTACCAAACTTAGCAAACTCCTCATGTAACATTTTATGTTGCATATGTTTTTCGTCTTCAAGTTTTTCTTGCTGCTCATCATTTAGTAAGTTTTCATCACTGGCTATTTTAGGAATAAAATTGCTCTGTTGATTGTTGTGGTCTGTTGAACCTAAATTAACACTCTTTTCAATGTACATTTGATTTAATCTATTGATATTTAAAATTTTCTTTAAAGATGGATTGGTTGTCGTCGCTTTAGCTTCATGAGATGTTGTTGAGGTGCTGACCGAGGTAATTTTATTGTTATTATCTGAATGTTCTGTAGTTACCATTATGCCTTCTGTGATAATTTCATTAGAATTATCTTGATCACTCAATGTTGAGTCTGTTACAATTGCACCATTCGTACTGGTTGATATTATACTGGATGTTGTGGTTGTCTCGTCGTCAGCACAAGATAAATCTTTTAATAAGTCCTCTCGTTTCTGCAAAAGAATTTTTGTATTAACTTATTACTGTTACTTTAATATATTATGATATCTTAATGGGATTGTTGTATTAATTCTTACCACATTTCCAGTACACTGAACGCGTTTCACTCCAGCCATCCCACAGTCAGCGGTGAGTTGAACGGCAGCGCTCTCCGGTAAGTATAATATAGTTAAGGCTGGTAATGCTCGCACCATGCAACCCTCGTTCCCAAGAGCCCATTGCGGCACTAAAAACAAAAAAATAGGTTTAATATGTTGATGCTAGATGCATGTATTTAAGTTAATTAACATTAACTTTAATACACGCATCTAGCAGTACTTTGATTTGATATAAAACTATTTCTTTCTCTTAACAAATATGTTCCATTTTAAAACTATATTTGTAATGTTATCAATTAATATCCTATCAATATTTTATTTCATCGAAATATAAAATATTTAGAATTCACCTTATTGCAGGTGATTGCCATCACCTATGTATGTTTTATGTTATGTTATTAATAATACTATTTGGGACGCGTTACTTGTGAAAATCAGGTATTCAGAATCAGATCAGGTTTTCAACGATCTGGTGAAGGATTATTACCTCGGACTTTAAAACGAATCTTTATATCTCTTTCTCTCACATATTTACGTAATTCTATACAACATTACCATGATTATTTTACTTATATCAATAGTTGTACATTTTTATCTTATTTCTATGTTTAGTTTACTTCTCATTTCAAAAGTATATATAAACTTTTTATTTTAGTTATATTGTTTTATGTACTAAAACTTCTTGAACTGTGTCTTAAGGTTATGAATAACAACAATAACTCTATTCTATTCTATTAATTACCAGGTAATTCACAAATAAATGACGCGACTGTAGGTCCACCGCAGGCTCTTGCTTCCCATCGATAATCGGATGAGGGGTCTGCAGCAGCACAAAGCGGAGCTGATCGTGAATCCGGGGCTGAACGCCAATATCCATCGCCACTCAAGCCACGGTAGTCCCTGATTGTGAAAATTAAACTGAATGTAATAATACAAGCTTAATAAATGTTTACTTTGAGCAATAACTACTAATAAAACAGAAGTGTCTGTCTGTGATTTCCAAACCAATATCAAAATTTAATTGAAAATTGCTCTTTGTACGGAACTTAATTATAAATGACCTTTTTAGAATTGTTGTCTCTGAATATTTAATTTTGACTCCAATATAGTTCAACGGATTTTAATGAAAAGTTGAAAGAATAACACAGCTATTTGTTTTAAACTTTGGTGTATGTTTCACTTCAATGTCTGGCAGGCTTTACGATAATATCAACATACTCGTAAAGTATCGTCTTATTCATAGGAAGTTTATTTTAATAATTATGCAGTTTGATGTAGTTATGTAAAAAATACAACAACACTATATTTTTATATTACTAATATACTAAATTTAAGTACATTTAAAACAAAACGAAAATTTGATTTAGGGAAACAATAACTTTTTAACTAAAACATTAAAACATACTGAAATAAACAATAGGGAATATGCCTGTACTTTAATTATATTTTAAAATCATTATAATATACATATATCTCTCAAGACCATGGGCCATAAAAATGGCCCGGACTTTTGAAGCGATTGCGTGGAGCCATGAGAAGGCCAACACGTAGAGGCCCCTTGACAAATTTATGTACCATTTATGTAACCTTATAGTAGAATTATTTTCTCCGTGCAGTTTGGGTCATAGATAATCGGAGCGGTGAAGCGAGTATTGCGCTCTCTCTTCCACTCACGGGCTTCATGGGCAGGCATAGTGATTCGCATTATTTTTGTCGATAAGCGTTATTGATAGTGTATTTAGTTTTGTTATTTTGTGGGTTAGTGATATAAATGAAAGAAAAAAAAACAACGTATTTATTAAAATAAGAATAATAATTATTTTAAATAAATTATTAATTAGGTATAAGTACAAAAGTTTAAAATGTAACAAGTTATATTAAAAACAAATATAAATACCCATATCTAAGTTTAAAATTAACAGATTTTTATAAGAATGGTAATCTTTCTTTGATAAGAATGAGTTTTTATCGATAATGGCGTTGCGCCCGCGCAACATGCTCACCGCCCTAGCCGGGCTGAGGCCGAGTTTGATTAAAAAATCGATTTGATTTGAAATTTAACGTAAATGTGGCGTGACACTGATCGGTGATTATCCCTGTCTACACCATATACTAATGAAGACAAAAATACCGGGCTATTGGGGTGAACTGCTAGTGGTACTGGGGTCTGAGAATATGAGGACTATGGCGTCTGAAATCATTATTATTATCATCATTACATCATTTTATCATAGTAAAAACTTGAAATACTATTGGAAAAGTCCAAATTAATTTTTTTAATACATTAAATATCAATTTAATTTTTTGAACTGCTTAAACGCTATTATTTTCACTGCTTTGGATGACGTCATATTTCATGCTCACGGCGCGTTCCTTTTGTGGCTCACAAAATTCAAATGCTCCTTCAGCTGTTCCACATACCGACCATGGTCGTTATGGGCACCACCAAAACGTCACTAATGATGTCATTATTTTTTAGTGCACAGCGTTTACAACGACCTATGTCCAGAGTTGGTTCGAAGTGGGCGTTGGTTTCAGAGTATTAATTAACTCCATCGAAACATTGATAAAGGCGAATTTTTCAAATAAACCATACAGTATTCAATGGCTTTTGTATATTTCGTTGTTAATGACATAATCCGTTCGCCTTGAGTTTTGTGAGCTACAAGAGTAACGCGCCCTATCTTCACAATCTGAAAATGTAAAATGACGCCAAGTTTTTCCATTTGATCATTCGCGTTGCGTTTTGCGATTTTAAATATCCTGCGCATTTCATTCATTCAACATTTTTTATTCATAAAAACCTGTAAACTAAAGGAATTTAATAAGATAATAATAAGATGAAACTCTATAGCAATAATAAAATTGACTCTTGCTTGAATTACATGGATATCATGGATATTCCCTATTGAGAATATACTGATTGGTTAAAAATAAAATATTATTGGCGTTCATTTAAGAACTATTCTACAAATATTTTACACTGAAGGTACTTGATAATTTATTCTAAATCATTACACAATAAAATAAGGATATTCTACCCTCAAACGCTAGGTGCATTAAAAATTTACGTACCATGCGCCTTGTTCTTTTGTTGACCTAATTATATTAAAACTGTGGCTTGCAATTTAAATCCCGGATGGTCTGACCCAGTTATAATTAGCATTGTTTTGCGGCAGGCAGTCCAAGCGCGAAGTGTATTTATATTTATGTACCATGAGGATAAAAATATAATACCAACATATCTTTATATTATATTTACAAGAGTTTCTCCTATGGCTACGTCGCTGATTTTATTATAGGTTTATTAGGGATAGGGATATTAGGGAACTTTTTATAACCGAATTTTTTATAAAATTCGGTGAAAAATTTTAGGTTTTAGGATGAATTAGCGGATATATAGACAGAGAGACGCGAAAGTCGCTTTGGTTATTTATTAAACTATGTCAAAAAGCTTTTATTTATATAACAACATATTAATAACCAATATATAGTGTGTCTTGAAATAAATGAATAGATAGATGCCGCCCGCCATCGATCTGCATATATGGATTTACCGATTTTATAAGGAATACCATTTTTGTCAAAATAGACACCAAGTTCTTAAAACATTATTATACGTACGTCCAGGTGAAATCTCCGTCAGGATTGCTCCTAATGAGTCCCACCCACACTGCGCTGGAGATGTCCAATTCCTTGAGATAAGCACGGACAGCGTCATACTGGGCTGTTGTGTCCACTATAACAATATATTTTAGTTTTTATTAAAATTCTTATGGTATCGTTCACATTATTCTTTAATCACATAAATAAGCATATTCTGAAAATCAAATATGCTAGTATTTAATGACATAGGTACTTTTTTGTTGAATTATTATTCAAGTGATTAAATTCGGAAATAGCCAAAGATTTTTTAAATATCCTTTCTCACCAGTTACTGAAATTGACTTGCCCATTTTCCAAGTGGGCTAAAAATCTCGAAGAATTAAATATACAATAAAGTGATAAAAAAATATCGCACTTAAAGATCGGTAAGAAGTCGAGAGGCGAAAGCGCATTCCGCTCAGGTCTCAAGTTAACTCTTGCGGATTATATGGCAAGCGATCCCTGCTTAACACAAGAAAAAACAAATATAAACGTGTAAATACAAATAACAAAATATAAAGTACTAGGAGCAGTAAATGTTATGGATGTAATATTGAGAATTAGAGTATTCTATATTCAGTATAAAACTAAATAAATATAATGAGACGTTATTTGCATAGAAACCCTAATAAAATATTATATATCCGATTAATAACTGTAAATTTTCAATGTCTCAAAATTTTAATTCTTATATTCATGATAAAATGTTTTTATTTAAAAAAAACACAGAATATACTTTTGAGTAAAATCAAAAATATGAGTGTACTAGAAATCTCATCCAACGTTACTTTTCCATAAAACCTTCTCGCAATATGTATGATTTATAATACGTAACTATTTGTATGCAGTAGAGTGACCTCAAACATGTGACCGCATATATTACAGTAGTCTCCGATGTTCCATTTAAATACTATCATAAATTTACATGCCAGCTAAAGCCGTCAAGGAGCGTGATTTGGTCTATGAGACAAGAGTAACACAGTCCCCTTCAGTTAAAGTGACCTTAAACGGTCTACGTTAATTAAACTAAAATATTATTAAAGTATTGTAACGACCGACAAAGAACAATTTACACCTGCCGTTTATTGCCTTTCGGCATTTGGACTTCTTTTGTTTACTTTATGTTTAAAATGTGTAATTACAAAACATCCTGTTGTGTAGTGTAATCGTTTGTGATAGTCATTAGCCAGGTGTGATCTTTTGAAATAATTGTTATGCGGTCGAGTATTGTGTCGAGACATATTGTATTGGTGCAGTATAAAACAGTGCCCCAACTGAGAGATGAGTCAGTCAAAGCGATAACACAAGCGAGGCAAGACGTGTGTACATTAAGTGACGGTCTTTGCGCGTGTATTGAATTGTGCATTACGTTTGGACTTATTGCGTCCGGTTATATTTGTACCTGTGTTATACATGTTTGTATGGTTCTAATAAATTCTGTAGTAATTCCAGCGGCGTTTTAATTCGAGTCCCGTAACTCGTAACAGGATATTTAAGAACTTTAAAAAATATTAGCAGATAGATGTTTACACAGGTGAATTTTCAATTGGGCTGTCAGAGTCAAATCTTAAAGTATACGAACTATCGAAAAACACTGAAAGGAGGCTCGAGGGTGATTTTCACAAAAACTGAAGTGGTGTCATTAGAATTTGAAAAATCAATAATCCTCGTCATGGATGCAATCAGCTGGTTCAGAAGAAATGAAACATCCTTTATTATTATACCAAAACATAGCGTAGCTTGTAAGGATCAATTTCTGTGATGGAATGTCGAACGGCAAACCAAGAGAATGTGTTATATGTAAATGAATATTACATGGATATTAGTTTTAAAATGTTATACTAGGGCAAATAATTTCCTTTCCCTTTCTCTCCCTCCTTTGCCGTCGGCGCCATCGGATGTATCTTTAGTTCCTGAGGTCCTGACACTCAGCGTCAAGATGGCACAAAGAGGTGGTTTAGTTGCTAGGTCCGAACATGCTATCGGAAGTCCAATAATACCCTACCGTGTCCCGAAGAGTAGGGTGGCCATGACAGATTACACCTCGTAAAAAAAGGTAGGACAATTTCCTAAGCGATGCATATTGTATACTCAACATCTAGAATTCGTATGATCTGAGCTTTTACGTTCCTACGTTGTTCATGAGACGCGAGTGCTTTACTTATGCGAGTTGCTTCACGTGTTTACAAGCAGATTTAACACAATACCCCTGATAAACTTACAAAACCTATTCAAAAATATAGTTCAATTTTTATATACGAAGATATATATTCAATATTTTTAACAAATTAATTCTAAGATCAGACACGTAAAGTTATTTCGGTTATAATACCGTACTGTACCAGACTCAGCGTTGTGTAAAAAAAATATTATTAAGTATTTATTTTGCAGGTGTGAAGTAAAACAGATTCTCTACTTACTAAAATATTTTTATGAATGCTTTCTTAGCTCAGATGATAATAAACTTGCTATCTCCACTGTAGACTTATAGCATCTTACATTGCGAGGCCGACTCGAACACATAATTTTTAGGCTTTCTTACAATTTTCGATTACAATAAAGAAACATAAATGTAAGAAAAAAGATGAGAAAGCACACATGTAAAAAAAGTACGGGTTTTGTAAATACAACACCGTTATAAAAGAATTTGCTAAACTTAGATATATTTTTGTTTACGCCATGTAGTTTATGAGCAAGGCTCGGCAGTTTACTCGTTTCGTATAATCTTATCATTCCTCCTCAGCTGGTACAGAACTCGTTTATAGTCTACTAAAATTGTAGCATAAAAAGAAAGAAAAATTGTCTGTCATGTCTTTATAGGATCTTGGAGGCGCTTAAGCCGCTCGTCGTTCAAACAAACGTTGAAGAACGTTTTTGATGAAAACAAAGGACGGTGCGCAGTTATACATTTGACATAAGCAACTGTGGATTTTATTAATTGTACTCGAAATATTATTTATATAATCGCATAATAAGACAATAACAAGGGACCGTTGTGATTGAAAAACATGTACTGATAAGAGAGGAAAAAGGAATATTAAGGTGGCTTAGGCATATTACGTAAACAAATAAATGTAGAGTAATGAGACAAGTGTATGTCAGCAAAGTGATTGGTTGTGTTGGTTCTAGTAGACTACAATGTACTCACCACGATCAAATTGAAGATATTTTGAAAAAGGCCAGGTAAGTCGTACCTCAAATAAACATGTATGTATAAAGCGAATAATGAAATTAGATGCAACTAAAAGTATTTATCAGGACCATTAAGTGGAGATTCGTCGTCTCTGCTTAACCCCATAAAAATCAAGCTTGATAATATGCATGTATGTTAATAGCACAAAACCGACTCATACACATAGATCATACATATTCCAACAAAAAAAATATGTTTGCCTTATATATAACATACAATGGAGAACTTTTGACAAGTCCCAGTAATACCCAGATCGAAGCAAATACCGATATGACATCCAAGAACAGCCTAATGGGAACGGATGAGAATGTTGATGTTAGTAAAGGAGGCTAACATTGTGCCCATTTCATCACATGCTTTACATATTTATTTTCACAAAATGGACTAAAGGCTACAAATCACAAATTCAATGGAAGCAACTGACATTTAAACTTGATATGTTTTAAAAGACTAGACTCGCACAACAACAGTATTGTAAATTCATAGTCATCAATGTTCGCCTAAATAACTCATTTAACCGACTGCAACACTATAGAAAAAAGTTATATATATACATATATACACACAATCGTTTCTGATTGACAAACCCACTTTAGCTGACAAATGACATCGGAAAACTATACTATTCAGTACCGAGATGACGCGAACGGGAAATTTACATTACCGCGTAGCGGGAAGCCGACAAGGCGGTCGTATTCAAATTGACGTCATTAAGGCGGGCTCACGCCACCTAAGTCGAAAGCCTTCACAAATAAAATTAGTTTAAGGCGGGATTACACTCTACTTTTTTCTCCATCCGATGATCTTGGCAGAAACAGTTTTTACAGCGCCGCGCAATCTGTAAAGCCTAATAAAGCTTATTCATAATAGTTACAAGAAGTTTCTCGGCTTGGTAAAAGGAGGTTAAAAACTGTTTTTCATGATAACGTTCAGATAGTAATTTAAACCTTTTTTTAACGAGCCAATAAATCTCGTTTATCTATTATGAATAAGAGAGTTATATTTTAGCGGCTAAGGCAATTTTCACTGGCTGTAAGATATGAATTCATTGTTTAACTCAACTTGGCAATATTTTTGATTAAATAACACTTTGTTGATTGTCAAATGAAAATGTATATAAAATGCATATTTACAGTAGTTTCTTGGTAACACAATAGGTGGCCGTATCGCAGTGTCTTAACAGTCAGTACAATTATTTTTTCTTAGAGATTTTTTCCGTTCTATTAGTAGGTACGTATTGCAGTAGATGTCACTGTTCTCAAATTGAACACCAAATGAAAGAAAATAATATGTTTCGTTATATGCAGTTGTTTTAAAACTTGTTTAAGAAATATTTGATATATTTTTATGTTTTTGCAAACCATGTTAGCTAATAAATATATTTTAAAGTGTGTAAATTACATTCCTCACCTTTTTCAAATTATAAAGCTCTTTTTAACTTTAATTACTGGATTTTTGATGAATTGTCGATTTACCAAAAACTTATTTCAAAGATGTCAATTATGTCAAAATCAAAAAGACATTCCGATCGATACGAGTTACACTCGTGAATGTATGTACTTTGTATGTTTTGATTATTTTTCGATAACTTTGTTTGATTCCTGGACTCCGAAGACTTCGCTTATCACGTTTATTAGTGTTCTGTGATCACATTGGACTTACGCATGTACCCTGAACACCGATTTGCCTAACGATTTGTTCTCCAAGGACTTGATTATGGCTTCTTCTGAAAGAGGTTGTTGTGTGCCCAGATGCGGTAAAACTTGTAAGTAAATCATCGTAACGGCACCAGATTAGATGTGGATACAAATGATGTTATGAAAATGTATGCCTTTGAATATTTTAATAAAAGGAAACATAATAAATCACGCTACCGCTAAATTGTTGTTTTATTTACTAACAAATAAACATTTTTTGGAAAGGCTTTGGGAATTGTAGGAGTTAAATTATTAACTCCCGCAATTTCCAAAAGTTTAATATAAAAATCAAAATAATACTAGACCCCCTGGACGGTTTTTGCCGTTGAATAGTGTCGTATACCGATAGAGTGCGATAGTATATTATACATTGTGACTGTTGACTCTATACCAATATATATAAAGTACTCTGTGCCGTATCGCTTCCAGGCAACGTAGCTAATGTCACGTTGTAAGAGATATGTCATACTTCTTGTTACAGTCAAAATGTGCTCATAATATTAAATGAGGTTTAATATAAGAAAAGCTTACGTTATCGCTGTGTGGAACTCGTTAATCTACTTGGAATAAATTCCGCGTCTTACTTAATTTTAATTGAACTGAAGGTAATGTGTAGCTCGGTCTTCCTGTTTGCAATTTTATTTTAAAAACATATTGACCTACATCCAGATTTGAGTTAGTAGCAGTGAAGAAGAAATAATAAATAAATTAAAAAATCGTGGTAGCTTGGTGTCTAAATCACCCACTTTTTCATCAATGACGTGAGTTTAAATTCTAGCCGAAAATTACACAACTTAAAAAATTGAACCGCTAAAGAAATTTCAATATTGTTACAGTTTTCACGTTTTCACGTCTCCAGATAACGGATCTCTGTAACGCGACAATCCGCCTTGGACAAGCAAAAGGTTTACGACACAATAAAAAAAATAATGGTACTATTTAATGTAATGCCACAGCAGTGAAAAAAATGCTATTTTTACACACCGAAACATTTAATGCAAAATATTCGACAGACATAAAAATAAGGAACACGACCAAAATGGATAAAACATAGCCTTATTCTGTACATGTATCAGTAATATTTTCTATCGCATAATGGTATTATTAATGTAGTCACATAGTCGTATCAGTTTAGAAAAATAACACTTTATTGTTAATGCTATAGAAGCAAAATTTGTTTGCGTAGTCGAACCTTAAGATGAAAGCCTTCACTTAACATATTACCTGTGACAGTGAATGATATGCCCTGGCTTTTATAGAGCCACACCTATACTAACGTCGCGTTAGGTGTTAGAGTCAATTAGTGTTTATTACTAAAGACTAAGCATAGCGTTTATGTATTACATTTTCTAATGTAAAAACTATAATTTGTCTTTAACGTCCATATTCCTTTATAAATCATCATGACCATGTCGTACTTTACATAATTCATCTCCTTTTTGGTCTATATTTGCATTGATACCCGTCCTTCCAGTTTTCCACTCCACTTTTTCCACTCTTCCAGTATAATTTTATTTTTGTCACAAGACTCTTATCCCTCCTTTTTAAATGACCATACTTTAGCCTTTTTCATATAAATTTTTTAGTCACAGATGCGACTTTCAAAGATCCCCTTATATACAATTTTTTTACCAAGTAACATATACAAGTCCATTTCAGCAATCGCATCTCGGGGAGTGAAAACGTGTTTGGTCTAGTATTTTAAAATATATATTATTAATTAACAAATTAAATTTTTAAGTGTAATTAAAATTTTAATTAATAAAACAGTTTTACATCGTTGGTTCAAATAATATCCGACTTTGCAATGCAAATGCAAAATCTAGAATATTTATTCCTTGTACGGAATACTCACTTCTAATACTCAGACAAAACCTGTCATTCCTGGCCACACTCCAGGCCATAATTAGGCGCCAACCTGTATAGAGGGGTCGTCATAACCTTTTACGAGTATACGGTAATTACGGTAATGTATGCTAAAGTATCTGGGCAGGAGAAACCAATCGGGTGGTGTCACGCAAGAAGATGACTATCGATCTGTGGCCGCGGTAGACGAACAGCCCTGGATACATCTAAACAGTCACGGTCTTATTAATACTGAGTTAGAGTAAGTTTGATAGCTTCTTTATGGTTCTTAAAGAAACCTTCAAACTTACGCTAACTCAATATGAATAGGACCGTATGTATATAGGTATGGCGGCAGTCGCCATAAGTGCCACAGATTCTCACTGTTTGTCAAGCAGTGGTATAAACAATTATTTGTTTATGTATAGACAAAAAGCATATCCTCCTCACGAAAAGTATTCGATGAAAGGCTGGAAGAATATTCTTTAAATTATATCTTTATTTGTTTGTAGTCTTGTTCTCACCTAAATTATTTTGGAGAAAAGCCAGACGTCTCAAGGAGTAAACCTTGGCTGTGAATTCTTCTGTTGTTCAATGTTTTTGCTAGGCTATGTGTTGTTCCAACTCTATTTATAATAATAAAATGGGCGAACAAAACCGCATATTGTAGGTATATCCCCAAGCGAAGCAAGTTATGTTTCTGTTTTGGGTAATATACATCAAACCACTCTGGGGCCGATCCCAGACATCCAGAAATTATTTTTTACATGTAAAAAATAACTTCAACATAGTCACAATATAGCACAAATAATGTCTATACTCGCTTCAATATATTGCTTCGACAATGAATATACCTTCGCATCTTATTAGATTCGTAGCAGGGAAGATTGGCTCCGGTAACCACGCAATTGAGCCGAATATAAGAAAAGGAATAAAGCCCGATAAATCCTTTCAGAACTCATAACAAAGAGGATTAAGTCGCTGTGTAATAACACATTGTGGCATTATATCCAAACCAAGAGCCGCGTTATACTCGTCGGTAATTTCTCATCGAGTATTCGTAACAAAACTTTTAATTAATATTCTTGTCGTAATTCACACAGCTTTACTTATTATGCGGTTGTTGAACTTTCAAATCTTTATAACTACTTCATTTTAAAATGTTTAAATTAAGACAGAGGATATTTTTTTATACACAACAATCCGTAATATTGTGCGTGTGATATTTTAGATGTTTGTTTTCCTTAATAGTTTTGGGAATGAAACGATAATTTATGACTTTTGGTACATAATATAATGTCAGTAACGAAGATAAGTAAGTAGTAAGTAATAATTTATAATTCGGATAGTTTCCTCGGGCTACGGATCCAAAGTTTATGCGATTGAAGTCACGTGAAATTTTTTACTTTAATTCAGAATACAGTTCATGACTGATAAGTATGATTTACTTAAAGTTGTATATTCTACGATGTATGGTAAGTTGATTATCATTTTAACTTCAATTTATAAATCTATAGCAGATCAATTTTTATTTTAATATTTTTTTATTGTTATTCATAACTATAGGTTAGTACGTAGGTTCGTCTAAATTTAACTAATTTACATATTTTTATGTAAATTTCCATACAATGAGAATTTTTATCAAAATGTAGTGAAGCAGGCGAATGGGTAGACGGACCCACCTAATGAAAAGTGGTTATCGTCACCTACGGACCTTTGCAACAGCAAAGGTGTCGCTTATAAGTTGCCGACCTCTAAGAAATTTTATAACGCCCTTCCTAAAAATACCATTTCGTAGCGCAAAGGGATTTCATTCCTTTCTTCCCATTTCTTCATACTTTCCGCTTGTATTATTTGTTTTCGATTCCATCGTGTATAAATGTTTTATTGTAGGTAGGTATATAAAGTGGGGAGTAGATGGCGGCGCGCCAGAAACCCGTACCGTGCTACAGTACAGCCCCGCAAAACTCCGGGGAACCGCCGAGTCAATATTTGTGATGCCATTTAACTGTCCCACCACTCGCTACTTGCGATATTTTATTGGTTGCTTATCTCAACAAACTTCTAATTTCCAGATTGAAATATTATTATGGGTTTGCAATATGTTGCCTGTACAGCAACTTTCTACAATTTATTGTCTATGAAAATATATATTATGTAGGTAGGTAGAATACGCATGAAGTGTTACAAATTATACTAAACTCACTGTGTCCGTCATTTAGTTTGCGCTGGAATTGGATAAACGGGGTATACTGGTCAACACTCGCGCAGTAATAGACTGTCGTCTTACTTACCTACCTACATATATATGTCGACAACAGCAAGCAAAAAAAGAGGCGAGGAAAATGATCAGCGCGATAATATAAATGCAACTTATTATGAATATTTTAGAACATTAGAACATTGGATACAAGCTGCTCACTTCCTTCGCGTTTATCCTGCTTAGTACCGTGGAAGTGGGCATAATACAAACAAGGGATTACATTCTACCTTCTGATCCCTGGAAAATATCGAAATGGAACATATGAATTTAAAATAAATTTTCTGTTTTAAGGTTATATTCAATCTTTTCAAAACAAACAAATCACTGGCTAGATTAAGAAATCGTACAGAGCCACATTTCAAAAAAGAAACAAAGTATTATGATATGAGACTACAAAACCCCCATTTGTTAAGGCATTAAACACTTTATTACATAGGTATACATATATACCATACCGACAAGCCCATAACGTGTAAATTCTGTGGAATACGAAATCAGGAAATTTATATTAGATTGTGAAGCACCCAGCCAGCCGCAATTTAGCCGTGGGGTCCCAATAACTACATTTGACGCCATTTGTAGGTACACCGACACTCGCACCCAACACGTTATTTATTTTATATCATTTATAGATAGTTACATACGACGACTATAGCTGATACTGCTCGTAGCCAGTACCTTAGGGAACGTGACTTCAAACTCAAATTGGGCTTCATTTTCTTTTTGAAGGTCGCTATGGTGTCGTTTTCTGTGCTTTTGGAATTGAGATCATCGAACTTAGAGGTCCTAGATTATTTTTAGTAGACAAGTGCTGGTTTTACATTTAAGTATCTGACATAGTTATTCGTAAAATAAATTCATGACAATTGGTTCGTTCTCTGAACAGTGAAAGATAAAACAAATATAATATTTAATAGTTGCTTTTCTATTTACCTTAAATTTAAAAGGCTGTAAAAAACTTTCCATCCGGCGGTTTTCTATTACAATAAAACTTATGATTATTTATTTAAAAAATAATAATACCAGCCTATAAATCTCCCATGGCTGGACTCGGCTTCCCCGTATTTAACCATTAAGCTTCCACAATACTAAAACTCTTTGCGGTAACAATATTGAATAACTATATATTTGTGTCTTTGTGTCATAGAATAGAGATAAAATTGAAATGAAATAGTTTGTCGCCGAAATATACTTCCAAGAACTCAAATGTACGGAAAGATTTGATTCTTTTCAAATCTTTATTTTCTTTTCAGTTCCACAAAGTGATCGTTGAAAGTTATACCTTCTGGTTTCCATGTGAATTCGATAAAGAAACGCTGTTCGGAATTCGCTGAGTTTTTATTGCTTGTTTTTGAAACAGAATAACTTTACGTATTGTACTTCGATTTCTACGTTAAACTTTTAAGTGAAATATAAATTTACTTATTTTTCAGATTGATTAGGTTACTATTTATTGTATTTACTACAAATATCTGCGTTTTTAAATATATGAATCTATATTCCCTAAATGTATTTTCAAAAATTTGAGGTATTAAATAATGACATGGCATATATGGGATCTAAACGTGTTAAATTTATTATTTACCTATATGAGGTATAAGACAAGGTTTTGAATAAATTGATTTTATTGTAAAATAATGATAGGTACCTACATGTATATAAGAGTCAAATAGTTTTGCGTTTGTAGTATATTTACAGGAAATTTAAAATAAAAATTCAAATTTCCTTGTACAATCATGAAAAACAAGTTCGTTACATTTTGAACATGAAAATATATTTATAAGCAAAAATCAATGGTGAAAGTCAAATAAATAATTATTATTTACATTGCTAATTATTGTAAGGTCTGGCTATTAGGTTTTAGTTTGATTATTCATTAATTAATCGTTTTTATTTGTGGTTAATTCTTGTAATTTATTGTTTAGTGTTATTATTTGTTTTTAATTGTTGAATTGTGGTCCTAGCGCTGACCAAGTAAGTATGGGATAACAGACAACCTGATACGATCACTGAAGTCCAGTCTAGTTAATCCAGTGCTTGTGTTAGGGTTAACGGCGCCTACACTGAATGGCTTAGCATTGAAAAAGGTGTTAGGCAGGGCTGTGTAACGTCGCCGTGGTTGTTCAACCTATTCTTAGGCAGTTGCTTGGACGATTTGAAAGAAAGTGAAAGCGGTTTAAGAATGAATGGGTTACTTATCAAATGTCTACTCTACGCCGATGATCAAGTTATACTTGCGTCTTTGGAAACGGAGTTACAGGAGATGGTAACAATTATGAATGAGTCTTTTGAGAGAAAGGGTATGAAAATTAATGTGAACAAGACGAAAGTTCTTGTGTTTGAAAGAGATGAAAGAATGACAAGTTGTAATATACATATAGGAATTAAAAAGTTAGAGCATGTTAGTGAATTTGTTTACTTAGGATGCATGTTTACCAGAGACGGAAAACATGAAAGGAATATTTAAAGGAGAGTTATGACAGGTAATAGGGTGAATGGAGCGCTAAATTATTTTATGAATAGCCAGAAAGTGTCTGTAAAGGCACGCTTGGCTGTCCATAAAGTAGTGTTGGTGCCGACCCTGATGTATGGTAGTGAAAGCTGGGTATGGCAGAAGAAGCATGAAAGTAGGATAAACGCAGTTGAAATGAGAGTTTTGAGAAGTATATGTGCGGTTAGCTTGAATGATAGGATAAGAAACAGTGTGCTAAGGGAACGTTGTGGTTTGAAAGAAGATGTAATAAGAAGAGTTGAAAAAGGAATGTTAAGGTGGTTTGGGCATGTAGAGAGGATGGATGAAAATAGAATCACAAAACAGGTATATGACAGTATTGTCAATGGTAGAGCTGTTGCCGGTAGACCGAGACGAACATACTGAGGAGGTGATGATGTGTGATGGGTGGTGATGAGATGATGGTTGCGTTGTGGCCGTTGTTGTACGGTGGTAGCGGTGTACGGAGACATAAAAGATTGCTTGCGTCGTACACTTTTAATCACACACTCTCAATGTTTTATTATACAGTTCAGAAGGATTTTTGGAAGCAAGCAATAAGCGCGAAACTAACATTTGTACACGAGCACGTATGTCGTGCGGTCGCGTTGAAGACGTGAGTCGGACTGTGTCGAATTGACCCGAAATAACTGCGGTTCTCGACTGTTTCGCGGCAGAGAATTGCCGCGAAAAATTGGGCGCGCTTGTGATAAACGGCGCGATGTTTTGCTTGCCACAGATAAATATTGGTTTCGCGCTTGTTTTTGTGTTGGCACTAATGTCGCCACACCACCCACCCACGGAGAAAAGTACCCCCAACAAATAATAAAATAAGGCTTACATAATAAAAAAAAACCTATGTCTAAAATATTTACATATACTACACATCCACGGGCGTCTTGAAACGAACGTGACGTCCCGAGCGAGTCACATACTTGGGATGTGGTGAAGATGTGCTGGGGGTAGTGGTGGATTGGCCTGAGCCGGAGTTGTTGGTGGGGTTGGAGTAGGCGGTGTGGATGGAGCGTGAAGTGGAAGAGGAGGTGAAGGAAGCAGAGAATTGCCGCGAAAAAATGGGCGCGCGCTTGTGATAAATGGCGCGATGTTTTGCTTGCCACAGATAAATAATGGTTTCGCGCTTGCGTGCTTGTTTTTATGTTGGCACTAATGTCGCCACAATACCATGAACAAATATCAGAATTGTTAAAAAAAGGTCAGGTAAAAAGCATTTCAAATAAACGCGCATGTATAAAGAGGTTAATGAAAGTCGTTGAAGCGAAAGTTGTTTGTCAGGATCGTCGCAAGTGGAGATCCATAGTCTCTGCGTACCCCCATGGGACACAGGTGTGATTTTATGTATGTATGTAATTGTTGTTATTAATTTATATTAGAAATGGTCCGATGTAGAAAAACTTGATCGAGATAAGGTAAATATATGGAGAATGGTGAAAACTTACGTTGCTAAAAATGTCAGAACATGAATGCTACATATAATAAATAACATGTGCTGGGGAAAATTTAATATCATAACTGTAGAACAATGGAAAATGTTTGTCTAGCTTGTTTGTCTAAGAGGCTTGAAGAGGAAAATAAATTTCAGTGCAGGGAAAGGCTTTAGATATAATATCATAACGAATTAGAATTAACACAAGTGATTCACAGAATACAAGTGAGGATGAAGATAGTACTAAATGTCTGGATTTGAAGAAATATAGTATTAAAATTATGTTTCATATTAATATTGTTACGAGTTTAGCGGGACTCGAATTAAATGCCGTTAAAATTATTATAAAGTTTATTAGATCTATACAAACACGTATAACGCAGGGACAATTATAACCGAACACAGCAAAACCAAACGTAATGCAGAAGGTCATAATTCAACAAAGCGCGAAGTCCGTCAATATTAGATTCCCGAATGTACATACGTCTCGCCTTGGTCGTGGTTCATGCTCAACAGCCATCTCTCCATCAGGCTGTCGTTTTATATCTCACAGATATAGATATGTGCCCGTCCACGTTATCCGCAACACCTGAATAATTCAGTCGCAAACTGCCCTAGACGAATACAATAGAATAGTCTATTCTCTAGAAACCTATGTCAATAAATAAGTAAACAAAAGGAGAAGATCATAAAAGTATTACAATTAGGTAATAAAATGTGTTTTTACAGATAAGGAATGGAATTTGTTTTTGTCGAAACTTAAGTTGTAACAGTATTTATTATTTTAATATCGTTTAATATAATTAGTATAATATATATATATATATATATATATACTCTCTTCTACGTCTACTTGTACGTAATTATGGCATTTATTTTGTGTAACAACTTTTTCCTAGTTCGTTTTCAATAGGACTAAGTATTGACAATTATTATCGGTACAGATAACTATTCTTGTTAATATTAAACGTATGGTAGTTGAAATTTGTACCGTGACTAAATATTAATCAAAATTATAAACTAATTCCATTTATTCATGAATTTTAATAGCAATATTATACTAACAATATATTTTAAGGAGACATTGTTATACGCGTATTATGAATTATATTACGTTAATTGCCGTGAGTTTGCATACAGGGGCTTTTCTCTGAAATTAGAGATTGTATGAATTGTTTTGAGACGAAAACGACAAGCGTTAATAGTATACAATATATACTATGCAAGTATACACAGTCTATATAAATACATTATAACTAATACGATAAAAAACTCAACCTGATTAATATTAGACAATTATTATCTACTTATAGTACTGTGGTAAATGATGGTGGTACCATTTAGTTAGTGTAAGAACTTTTAGAAAAAGCTAGAAAATTCTGGAATGAAAAGACAAGGATAGATAGAAAATAAAAGAATAACGAAAGGAAGATCGAAATTATGGGTTCCAGAAGATTTTTCCGGGTATATAAGCAGCGTAAGGCGCGCCTACCAGGCAGTTTACGAGTTGAGTTCAGATCAAGACAGCGAAGCAACCAGTGCAAGACGGAAGAGTTGGAAGAGAAGTTTAATAGAAGACAGTGACGAGTTAAGTGGTGAATTTAGTGACAAGTTTTGTGGACAGTTAAATGAAGGAGGAGTATAGCATAGTTCGAGAGACGAACCAGAAGTTACACGCGGTAATATCGGAGGTGAGCACTGCTGTAGCAAGAGGTCTAAGCAATATCGGCGACGGTATTGTGAGCGAGACACCTTATCGTTGGGACTGTGCATTGTTAGTGGTGCGTATAGGGGCAAACCTGCAGAGAAGTATTGCGTGCGGCTGTGTAAGTCAATAAAAGCGTTTAATTAAAAACTGGTGTTTTCTTCCAATTCTTAGTGCGCTCGCACGTAACAATACCTTAAGACTAAGTAAAATATTGAACCTAGGTCACCGTCTATTATAGATGCGATCTTCGTTCTTATTCTTATATCACTAATAGTGTTCTATGTATAATTTAATACCATATTATTGGACAGGATGAACATATGTTCTTAAATCAGCCACAGTTACTTATTTTAATTCAACATCTGATGTATCTCTTGATATTCATATTATATATTAGAACGCGCATAGATAGAATTTTTTACTACAGCACTCAACATTTATCCTACAATTTTGCATTTTAATGTAAGCCTTCTGATTTAATATTATAGATAGATAGATAGATAACACTTTATTGCTCACCAAATACACAATTTCAAAATATACAATTACAATATTGTCATGGTAGAAACAAAAGGCGGCCTTATCGCTGAAAGCAATCTCTTCCAGGCAATCTAACTTAAGGAATAATTTAATCTAATCTGGCGATGTAGGTGGTGCAGATCATTAAATAGCAAATATCATAAATAAACATACTTACACTAAATAATTTATAAATAAATAAAAAATACACATACTTAAACTACTTTATAAATTAAATACATACATACATATATATTTAATAGTCTATAATATAAGAATTAGGCATAATTATTTAAGGAAAAGTAGTGTTTTCTGAGTGCGTTCTTAAATGTAGGCGATGTTTTGGCCTCGGACAGTAAGAGGCAGCGCATTCCAAAGTTTGACAGCCTGAACTGTGAAAGAGTTATCATAAAAGGATGAACTGTGTGCAGGTGTAGTGAGTTTACGATACGTATGAGTGCGCAAATTGTGGGAAGTAGAAAGGCGAAGGAATTCAAAACGTTCCTTAAGGTAGGGAGGACTACTAGGGGTAAATAATATGTTGTAATTAACTAATTAAATAATTTCAAGTAATTTATGTGACTATAAATATCTTACTATGAAAACAGAGTTGTGTGTAGATATGTAATGTACGCGAAAACAAAGCGATGCTGCGCTTTGTTTTCCTTATTGAAAGTCCTATCTTCTTATTATATTATCTAAGCTTAATTCATGTTTCACGTAATATTATTTATACAAACAACAAACATATGTCTTCTCTTTCATATCTCACTTATCTAATTGTCATAGGCCTCCATTACATTTATTATTTATATATTAATTATTATGATACGAGGAAAGGAGGACACGGATGTCCTTCGAATGTTTGCCATGATATGCATATGCATATCATGGCAAAGTAAGCATTATAATATTATAATGCTTACTTCTCATAAGAATTAAGCATTATAACGTAGTCTGAACAATGAAACAATGGGTCAAATTCTTACGATCTGGGCACATCCGCTTCACTTCATATATTTTCATTAGTTTATAATACATAAATTATACATATGGACATACAGGTGTGTTTGAAATGTTTTACAGATAAAAAACGAGGAAATGTGTAAAAAAACTGAATAAACAGACAGATATGACGCAAACATAAGGGTTCCATTTTTAACAAAACTGTAAATAAACCCTAAAACGTACAATTTTTACAAGCTTTTATTTAACTTGCAATGGATGTACGTAAGTATGTAAGTTCGGGTGGAATCTTGTAAGTTAAATTTGACCAACTTCCCGGTTTCCGATTGAGCTGAAATTTTGCACACATATGTATATCGCGTGACAATACAATAATATGGTACAATGGAGCTGATCTCATGACGGAGTCGGAAGGTGGCCATAGGAACTCATGTACTAAACAAGATAGACCCGTCGTTTTTGGGCTCGTTTTACTTGTCATGGCTATCACTCTACTGCTACATGATATCCAAGATCTAAAAAGCATATATTTATAAACCTTTTTGAAAAAAGCTTATTCTTTTCTGATTTTTTATTAATATGTAACACAACATACAACTTTAATGCTAAGTAAAAAAATAAAGCACTCAGTTCGTAGTTAAATCAACTGCTAGAGAGACAGCCTTAACGCCTCAAACATAGTCTTTAATTAATTAAGTACTAATTCAAACTCGGATGGTTCTCGGTGCAAATTTAGCTTAGAGCTTGAGCTTTCGAAGTTATAGTGACCACTTTACATAAATACCCGAGGTATCCTGCTTGCTGAAGAAGGGAACTTAGCTCAAAACAAAGTGAGTTAGAATTGATATCCCGCCTCATTGTGTTTAAATTTGTTCGTCGAATGTGAAGTTATTATAATGAAATTTTAAAAATATAGAAAAACTGCCATTAAAACTGAAAACTGACAAAAAACCATTTTGAGAACCTTTACACAAAAAAATAAATAACTAGGTTTTTTGGAGTGGGGCTACAAACAAAAAATTATAGACTTGAAACTTTCGACAATTAGCGTGCCCCAAAAAAGAAATTATTAGCTAAATAGATGGCGCTGAAAAAGCGTTTTTTAATTCACTAACGAATACAGACAGCCAGGCCAGACAGCCAGGCCAGACAGCCAGGCCAAACAGCCAAGATGGACAGATTGCAGAAACAAACAGACAGACGGACAGGATGGACGGACAGACTTTCACATTTATTATATTAATACGGATCGACAAGTAATAAAATGTAACAAGCGGGAGAAGAATGACTTACAGCGCAAAGGCGCCATCTATATTTCACACGGTATAAGGTTACGTTACGTTTAGATACGTTTTTACTAAGTGATTTGCCACAAATACCAGTATTATTTTTCCATGTTAGTACTTTAACCACACTCTAATAACAATGCAAAGTACTAAAACTGTGGTAAAATAAATTGTTTGATAGGTAAAACATCATACGAGGAAAATTAATATTTCGTTGCTCCCGTTGCGGTAATAGGTTAGCATGCACGGCGGCTTTGCGACGAGATTGAATGTAAACACGGCCCCGTTTCTCGCGCTACTAAGTATTTAACCATTCATAAAGTTCAAATGTTGTGTACCTTTTAGGGTAAATACATATTTTAAAATACATTTTTGACTGCAACACATTTTCACTGGTAGTGTCACTTAGCTTTTGCTTCAGCTTTTTTGTTTGATGAAAATTTGACATCCTTCACTGAAACACATCCTTATAAGCTACACTATGGGTTAGTGTAATAATATACTAAGTGCTTTTTTTCACAATCACCCGATTCACGTCTAAGGCAATTGATCATCTGATGGTACTCACCGCTTAACTTTTCGTTAAAATCGACTCCAAAACGCATTTGAATATACTTTTGCGAGTGTGTTGTGAGTGAGATAACTTATTGTCGGGACAGTGCATCGTTAGTCCTGCGTATAGGGGCAACCCTGTGGAGAGGTATTGCGTGCGGCTGTGTAAGTCAATAAAAGCGTTTCGTTAAAAATTTGTGTTTTCTTCCAATCCATAAGTGCGTACACCCGCTCGCACATAATATTACTATAGAATTTATTAGAACTATACATACACGTATAACACAGGTACAAATATAACTGGACACAACCAGTACAAAGGTGATACACGATTGAATAACACGTGCAAAGTCCGTCACTATATAGCTTATCGAATGTACACACGTCTTGTCTAGCTTCTGCCTATCGCTAGGCCGCCTCATATGTCAGTTGGTGCATTGTTTTGTACTGCACCAGGATTGGTGCATATAAAACACTATATGGGGTTGTCTGGAAAAGATCGCTTTTTAGCGATAAGACCGCCCTTTGTATATAACTAGATATAATTTTAGTCTTAAGTTCATGTTTGTATTGGTGTACAATAAAGAGTTATCTATCTATCTATCTATATGTCTCAACACAATACTCGACCGCATAACAACTAATTCCAAGAATCACACCTGGTTAATGACTATCATAAACATTACATACACAATGGCCTGTTTTTCTAATGTCAATTTTTAAACACAAAGTAAACAAAAGAAGCTCAAATGCCTAAAGGCAATAAACTGCAGTTGTGAATTGTTCTTTGTCGGTCGTAACGCTATACAAAAATTTGTTTACTATATGTTCTATAATATATTAGAATCTATGTAAATAAATGTTGAGCCACTAATCTTCGAGATAACAAAGAAAAGGCAGTTCACCTCCCTCGCTCACCCGAATTTAGTAGGTATTATGTAAATTAGTTGAATTACCTTTATCACGTTATAATGTAAAGTTGAAATCGACTTCTAAGAAATCTGAGATATATTTTCAAATAAGATTGTATGTATAAATTATTCTCTTTACCGCTATCTAAAAATGTAAATTATACGGGTCGTAATCATTTTTATATATTTTATTAAAATCATTTTAGAACAGAGATCAAAATATAGATATTTTATTTAACTTACAGACCTAAGTCAAAACGATACTAATCTCTTTATTTATAAACTTATCAGCTTGGTGATATCTTACTTTTTAAATATCGTGAAAAAAGTATTTTCAGATATAAAACTACGTTTTGAGGGTTTTCAGCATGGTATTTTATTTGATTTTAATTTTAATTTTTATTGATCATGATCATGGCAGCTGAAAATTTTATTATATATATATATATATATATATATATATATATATACGAGTCGCGAAAACTTAAGAAAATACTATAAGTAAATTTAGTGATTGGGTAACGATAATATGGTGCCTCGATTGATTGTATATATCAATATTGAAATCATAAGTTAAAAATTATATTAAAATAAGCTTAAATTAGCGAGCGGTATTACGTAATATTACCTAGAATTCCGTATTAAAATGAAAAACCTCGCATAACGACTGAAGCGGAAACCTACGCTGCGTGGTAGCTGGTGAAAATCAATAGTATTGAATAGAACTCCTATCAGCCACGAAATCAGATATCGGAACAGCACAATGGGGTTAATTATACGTAGACAATCTTACCTCCGCGACTTCATACGCCTGGCAACACCTAGGCTCTCGCAAATTTCAAAATTCTAATACAGAAATATATTTACTATGTTAAAATAAAATGGTATAAAATTAAAATAAACACCCACATAATAACCATGAATAAAATAAATAATTAATATACGAGTAGTTGAGAGTAATCAGAATAACTTTAACATTTTATAAGCCCGGCTACCAAAAAGTGGCCAAAATTTTATTTTAAAATGAAGAAACTAGATTAAAATCGTGCTTAAATAATTTGGTTTGAAATACACGTTTTTCATCTTGCCCCTAAAATGTCGATAATACGCCGAGAAACGTTGTACAGCTGTACATTTTTTATTAGGTACATGTATGACGAATCTATACAAATGACGAATGATTTTCATCAGAACAGACAGAATGACAATCGTACAGTAAAAAGTGAACTCTGAAAATCACCTAAATCCTATTAGATTCGCGTTACAGGTCTTTTTGACGAATCTTTTGGTTATTTAGAATAACCAAATCAGCCAAAAATTAAAAGAAACGTTTTGTTTTTCTATTGCAAAGCTGGTGAGCAGGCCGACTGTCCACTGCACTGCTCACGTTGGAAAGTGGTTAGGTACTCTCGACTGTTAACCTTTTGCAACACAAGGGGCAAGACCGACACGTTGTCATCCTTTAGAATGGCATAGAAGGCATGAAACAGGCGATGGGATAGGAAAAATAAATGTATGGAAAAGAGGAGATGAGACAGGAGGGGGGGGGGGGGAAGAGAGGATAGGATAAACGCGATGGCATAGTGAAATGGAATATGGGGGTATAGGGAGACTAAATACTAAAGTCATATAGGATTCTTTTTGTCTAGGAGAATTTCGATAATAGTATTTTGAACTTGAATTTCATTAACCAGTACCTAGTTAGATTATGTCAATTAATCAACTTGATTATCACGTAAGATTAATGATCAGCATAAATCAAGAGTTCAAGACGCCAATTTAATTGGGATATAGATGTCATAATTAATTTAATCAAATTAGCAGCAATCGCATATCATATAATGTAAATCAGTTTTAGTCAGTTTGGGTTAAACTATCTACTATAATGTAGATATAATATATGACGGCGTTTGTAATAAGTTTTTTTTTAATAAATGATAAGACGATAGGCAGACAGTTTACCTGACGAAACGTTCGGCGGCGAAAAATTGGGCTAAATACGCTTGCAATGTTTTTAAAATAACCTATAACAAATCATCAGAATTTCCGCTAAGTTACGCTGCGTACGGATTACCGCCGATCCTTGAATCGCTGAATTTTCCGCATGGTACGTTCCGCAAGTGTGTTGCTATACTAAGTGTTATCGTATTATCCTGTTTATCCGTGCAGGAACGGAGAAAGAATCTGATCCCGCGGCAAGGCGGCCTGTGGTGAGAGGCAACAAAATAGCCCATTGCCAGGTCAAAGGACATTTGCACGTCCGGATGTCTATAATCAATTCTAGAGTCTAGAGCATACCACCGTAACTACTTTGAGTTGTATTCCGGTATTTGTGACCAGGTCCTGTCCTAACTAAGACTTCGGCAGCACATTGGTAACATGGTTTTTCCGTTAAAGCGTAAGAGACAGACAGACAGATTTCTTTCCCATTTATAATATTAATAGGGATAAATAGGATGCGTCCCCGTTTCCCACGGAACGGACGGTATACCCACCATTTTTCATGACAGATTAGCAAGTTTTACACACCAATTAAATAAGTAAAAATTATTTTTCGTCGTCAGTGCGTAGTTTTTTGTAACGGTATTTGATATAATAACTGTACATATTATTATTTTTAACTCTCAAAACAATACATGGATACTTTTTGGTCAGCTCAACTACTGAGACACTGATGCTATTTTAATACAATATATAGAAAAGTACAATTTTATTCATTTTGACAGCATATAAAAATAAACACGAAAGCTAAGTGAGTTTCCACATATAATTTTCATACATTTACCTGGCTTCTTTTAATAAAATCTCAACGCAATATAATAAAATAGTGAAACATTATACAGAATGAACTTTTGATATTTTCAATAACGCTTTTTGTGGATTCACAAAGCGAAAATTAAATGAAGCGTCAACAAAGGCAAAAAGGATCTTAGTTTAACAATATTTTTCTGTCAAAGTTGTTCTTACGCTGTTTGACTTGTCATTGGGTTTATTCTACATTTTGGTTGGCTACATTATCCCACAAAATGAGCTTTGTGCAAATAAAACCAAAATGAAGACTGCCTAAAAAATGGAGGAAGTTCTCAATTTGTTTGTATGTTTTTTTGCATGTTCGTTACTGAATTTCTCTGTCAATTGTTAACCAATTTCCAAAGTTTTTCTTTTAATCAAAACCTTATACTCCCGAATTGGTCTCATTGTCACCATTTCAGGATTTGATGAGTGGATTCCAGGGAAATCAAGAGGAATCGTTACTTTTTAAAGAACAGCGTGCGTCTAAATTCTTGGAAAAAAGCTTGTTTACGCGTCTAGCTATTATTTTTTGATATCAACATTACGCAGCAACATTAAAAAAGTGATCCACAATTCTCCGTCAATTGTAGATCACTTTTTTTTCTTTATTCGTGAGATGGCCAATTTGTATATACGTGACATTAGTCCAATTTCTAGAGGCGCTTGATATATAATTTCTAAAGCTATTGAAGTAATTGCGCAACTAAAAAGATTTTTTTAAATAAAAACAAACAACTTCACACTAAATACCAAAAAATAAATATTTAACGAAATAAATATTAACATCTTGAAGTCGGTGTCAAATGAAACATAATAATTATTAATAATTAATTTAATAAATGGTCGTATTCGTATATTGAGTTAAATAAAAAAACATAATATATTTTGTAATTTTTGTATTGTTCTTTTATGTTTTACTTGCTTGGTACAGACTTCGCGATGTTGTAGAAAGAACTCGGTTAAATGTTTGTCTTTGGTTTTAGTGTGAACTCGGCTTTGTTTTTGTTAAAAAACCAATTAAAATGTAATATTCGTAAACATTAGCAGCTGACCCAAGTGAACGATTTAACGGATTTTAATAAATGTATTGAGACAAACTAGGTTAAAAGGAAAACGCCAAATATTTTAGTGGGTGACCTGGGAAGATTATGTATAAAATACTCCGGCTTCACGAAAAGCCCTTTGCCAAACTGATGCATTTTTCGGCATAAAATGTTTCTTAATCCGCACCCTTATTGCGTCCTAACTCCTTCACCCTAAACTGAAACCAAGACACAGCCTACCCTACTAATTTATAATAGTTACGCGAGGTTTATACATTCGTTATATAATGTTTGTCGTATTTGCATTCTGAATGACTAAGAAAATAAAACGAATATATTTTAATATTTCAAAATAGAATCTTTTACACATTGCTTATTAAAGTTTACCACCATCTCCAAAACAATTTTAGTTACTGTTAAAGAAGAAGCTGCGCAACAAACTCACCAACAATGTGTTTATTTCTTATTTTATACTCTGTACTATATAATGTAATTATACTTAATACATTCATAGTATTATATATTGTGAATTGTAATTTGTGATATAAAATATATATATTGTGAAAAATATATATCATGTGTAAGCATGAGTTAACAAAGTAGTTTTTATGTATAATTTCCGAATTTGAGGAAGTCATTTCAATATTATTGTTAAACTATTTGCAAAGCCTAAATTGTTAAATTACCTTGTGTTATAAACTTGTCAATTTCCAATTAGTGATAAATGCCTCAGTTCAAGCCCTGTGTACGGGTGACATAACATGTTATGTAGGACACTTGACATCGGACAGGTCGTCGGACGCAAACAACATGCACCCCTTAATTGCTGTCTATCTTACCTCCTTTGTATACTCGGAACATGAACTAATATGTATTATTGAAATATGAATATTGTTTGCTTTCACTCTTAAGTTATTTTTAATAACTCATAATGTCTGTATACAACAATCTATGAAGTACTGTCGGAGTTATTAAAAGAAACTCAAAGGCTGCTTAGCTTTGCATTTTTTTGTGGGTGTATTGTTATTTTCTTACTGACTATCGGCGTCAAAAACTTAGCATTGAGCTAATCTGTTTTGTTCTATGCGTTGCGGACAGAATCACACCCCCCTGACCTCTCCCCGGAACTCACGACTCGCTTACCGCGACTATTTAGCTCACTCGATTAGCAGCTAAGCTTCTGCTTAAAAGTAGCACCATAGCGAGTTCTGTGCGAGCCACCGGCATGATGGTCGAAAGTCAGTTGGTCAAGTGTATAACTAGTTTCCTAATAAAGTTATAAACACAAGAGAAGAAAACGCAGACCAGGAATAGCAGGAAGCTTTCAGAAGACTCTACAGCCATTTGGACTCTAAGTGTGACCTTCGTGGATGTTGAATCTCAGGGTGTTTGATAAGTGCAATTAGTGTTGATCGGTGAATTCTATGCCATTAGTACTATCAGTGTTCAGAGGAATGTCCGGGTTCTAGGGCTAACTTGTCTTGATTGACTTGAATGTGCCGTTTAGTACAGTAGTACTAATCATAGGAATGAGTATTGCTGTTGTAAGCGCCTATTATAAATACGGTCCATATTTAAGAGGTGTTTTATTGAGTACACCACCTACACATACACTATGAATTAGAATTCCAATGGCCCATATCCCCCTCCCCTAAGTTCTCTATGTCATCCCCTTTTTTTAACAGGGCAAATACGTTTGAGGACCGTAGGCCGCGCGAAAGGGAAAGGTCGCGGCCCGTGTGTGGGATTCGCCAGGTCGGGGTGGCACTAGCACCCCACGTTCAGATGTGGGGAACTATTGCCACGTCACGGTTAGAGATACCCATTAAAACCCCTGTGCGATCACGAGTGTCCTTTGTCCAGGCTGTGGGCTCGCTCGCGCATTCACCACCAGCCTGGACGGACGGTGGCTGGCCCTTTGCGGGCTGGCCTCTCCATTTGGTAGCCGGAGATTTGGGTCTCTCTGGCTTCTCTACCTCACTGCGAGGTGAGAGAGGGTGCGCGGGTCGGCTCGCGTCCCTCCACTACGGCCTTTATGTACGGGCGGGTCCGGTTTCCCCGCCGGTCGCTCGCACGGCCGTAGCCTACGGAGGCTGGAGGTCGTCATGGACGACTCTCAGACTCCACCGTCGACTCTGACGGGAGGGGAGCGTGGTGGATTGCTCCTTCTCCTGCTCCGCTGTCTCCTTCGCCGACATGACGGTCTCGCAGAAGCAGGCGGCTGCGTCCCAGGCGTCGACGCTCCCAATCATAGCCTTCACCACGGCTGGGAGGGACAAATCCGCCCCAATGGCTGTGACGTGATCACGGCGCTGCTCGTCTCAGGCTGGACACACCTGAAGGGTGTGCAGCGCCGTGTCTCCGTCATCGCCTACGCAATGGTGGTACCCTGAAGTCTGTTCGCGCCTTATTTGACACAGGTACCTCCCGAAGCAACCATGCCCCCAGAGGACCTGCGTCAGGCGAAACGTCAGGGTGCCATGACGCCTCTGCAGCCATTCTGGCATGTTTGGCCTCACTGCTTGGATAACGGCGAGGCCTGCGCTGGGGTTCAGATGGCGGTCCGCCCACTCTGCCACCTGGAACTGGCCCAACTCGTTTCTGTGCCCCTCGATCTCGTGGGGGGCAGGTCGGCCAACACTGGTCTCCTTTTCCTTGTGCCACACGTACAAGGAGGCCAGTGTTCTGGCCTCCAGGTCCCCTCCTACTGTGATACCGGAACCCGCAGGTGGCTTTCTCCAAGGCCCGTGAAAGACCACGGCCTCGGATTTTTGCAGCATCACCTCAAGACCCAGCCACCGGATCGGTTCCCCTAGCCCATCCCTTTATAACATCTCCTTTATCTTATTATAAAGACTAGGAACCCGTTGGCAACGCCTCTGGTATTAGAAACGTCTATAAGTGTCGAAAATCACATTCCATTACATGACCCATTCTGTTTGCTAGATTCGCAAAAAATGATATTTTTTCGGAATTATAATAAAGTTCCTGGGACCCAAACACAACAAAAATCACATTTATTTATACATAATGTATCATATAATTATTTAATGGTATTCAGATTCACCCTCGAATACAAAATATATTGATACCTGTAAACTCAATTATCATAAGAGATGAATCATTATTTTTCGGAAATATGGAGGTCTCTCACGACAATTGATATAACAAATATCAATAATATGTAAAGCGGTAAAGTAGATACCTCAATTTTTTATAAAACACTAAATATTATTTCATACAAATATAAAACTTGACAAAATACTTTAAAAGCAAACAGTGCCAGCCTCACACCAGGTGTATGAAAAGAGTGTTTACACCATTATAATAAAGTAATAACCTCATTAAACTGCTTAATAATAACAGCGCAGAAACCCTTGGGCTTAAGCTTTAAAAAGCCCCAATAACCATAACCGTATATTTTACACGGAGTTGCTGGTCGCGATATTAAAACCATACGTCATGGCAACACGTGGAAAACGTTATATAATTTGATATGTTTTATAGGTACGTGTATATATTACTATCCAATGCTTGACTCGGAAAAAATTGTAATGTAATTGAGTAAACGGTATATTAGTATCGCTTCAAACAAAATTTAAGCTTTGTTCGTAAACTGTTTTGCAGATAAAGATTAATGGCATATAAGTCCTGGAGTGGAGATCACATCTCGGCAAACGTAGCGTAGGACGCCCTCCAGTCTGGTGGACTGACGACCTGCGCAAGGCCGGTAGGGGCTGGACAAGGAGTATGGGACACCGGGATATGTGGTGCAAACTTGAGGAGGCCTACGTCCAGCAGTAGACAAGGACTAGCTGAAGATACACTTTTAAATCCCCTTCAACTTAATTTCTTTAAATTGTCTAGAAGAGACCGCTTTAAATGATAATGTCGCCTAGCCTATTGTTTTATCTAAAAAAGTTATATAACTCTAATAAGCTCTTATTTCTTTGTATTTTGGTGATCAATAAAGTGTATCTATCTATAAACATTGGAACACATTTTCCATCTGATTGTTAGCTAATGCCGTATTTGAAAGTGATTGAGAAAAAATTATTTAAACGCAGCACTGAACAAATACTACATTAAAATACCTTTTTTTTTAATAGACATGTTGGTGAAAACCCCTTCCTTTGCCTGGAGTTACAAGAATTAGCTGATTGTGTTTGGATTGAGTATAAGAGAGTGGAAGGCTGTCGGATGAAGCACCTTAGTAGCTTCGAAAGTACTTTGGTAACGGAATGAAGATGTGGTGTGGTGACCGGAATGCACACGCAAAAAAGGCTCACCCAGCAGTCATGTTGCACGATGTCAAAGGAATGTTCATTAAAACTTAAAATAATAATGTCACAACTTGTGCACTTAGCAATATTTGGATTCATAAACAACCGTATTTAGATTTATTATTTCTTTCTATCTCTATTATCTGCAGATAGAAAAGCCATTATGGATGACTGAACTTACATATTTTTTTATTTTACTTTTTTATTATTTACTCTAAGTACTTTTGTACTGGCGTCCATACCAGTCCATGAAAACAAAAACTTACATGGACATAAATAATAATAATAAATACATAAGCATAAAATAATAGTGATTTGCATGTATGAGCATGCAAAATCACTATTGTTTTATGCTTTTAACAATAAAGTCTAAAACTAACTTTGTTTCTACAAACAAGGGGTCGGCTAAAAAAGAAGGAAAATAACTAACATATATATTTCAGTTAACAATGTTCTATTTGGCAAACCATAACAACACAGAACGTGCTGGATAACCACCAAATAATAGTTCCTTATATGGAGATATTCTTATATGGAGATGGATAGGTTAGATAAACTATTTTTTGCTAATTCTTGTTGTTAATAAATGCTTCTGTAATAACCATGGACGAGGAATATTAGAAATTACAATACCAACCCAATATAATACCCAATACTTTAATGTGTTGTCAGCCATCAAGACTAAAAAAGCCATCAAGTTTCACTTTGTTACCTAGATCTTACTAATTCATCTATTCATAAAGTAATAATATAAGAAAATAAAACTAATAATTATATTGGAATTAATATAATATAATTATGCAGATGGTCACGCCACGCCGCCCTGAATGATGTCTTACGGAGGGCGCTTGCCACCGCTAACGTGCCGGCTCTATTGGAGCCGAACGGTATTGCACGTGATGATGGCAGGCGCCCTGACGGAATGACTCTAATTCCCTGGCAGCGTGGCAAGCCTTTGGTGTGGGATGCGACTTGCGTAGACACGTTGGCCGCATCCCATTTACCAAACACTTCTAGATCGGCCGGTTCGGCGGCGGAAACAGCGGAATCATTGAAGCGGCGGAAATATGCAACCCTCAGTGAGAGTTATATGTTTGTGCCGTTTGCTGTCGAGACGCTTGGACCGTGGGGTCCTGAGGCCATGAGCCTCTACCAAAATTTATCAAAACGACTCATCGACTCTTCAGGTGATCAGAGGGCTGGTGCCTACCTCGGCCAACGGATCAGTATGGCGATCCAGCGAGGAAACGTAGCCAGCCTTCTGGGCACCTTACCCATAGAAGACGGTGATCTGGGCTCAGTATTCTACTTATAGTCTTGAGGGACTATGGGTAGAATACAATACAAATAAGTTAAGTTTTCTTACATTGTATTTAGAAATGTATATAATTTTATTAACTTAGACTAAATTACATTTATTATCAGTAGATATTTTTATATTGAATACAAAATAAAATGAGATAGAGAGAGATAGATATCAGACATATAATATATGTATATTTAATTTAAGACCACATACAAAATCAAAAGGTTTCCTTAACCTGATATTAGAGGCTTCATTTCTGTCCTTCAATTCGGATGAAACAACCAGTCATCCATATAAAAAGAAAATTGAATCGCTCAATGTTATTAAATACTGTCGTGTCCTTTCAGTTATGTGCTAATCAACCAAATTAATCCGATATTGTGATCCACGTAATAGTCATAGTCTTTGTAAGAAAATAATTCACAAATTTGGATTGATAAAAACAAAAGACTTTATCTACTTAGTTTTATCCGAGAAGGTTGGGTTGAAGGCTAAAAAAGTCCACTCCACCCCTAAAATTCTTGCTCTCAGACGTATAGCATTTCACATTTTTACTGCATGTAGGCCACTTGTCATAAGATTTTACGAGGAAAATTTTGTGAGGTAAATGTGTTCTGAGGGTGCCTATGTAATACTTCTGTCAAATAGTTTGAGAAAGGTGGCTTTGGATCGCTACAGACGTTTTATACGTTTAGAATTGAAAGTAGTAAGTTTATAAGGACATGTCGCCTTGCTTTGTTACTTATGACGACGAACTTTAAACTGAATTATTTATTATTACACTTTTATAAATTACAGTATAAATAAGTTTCAGACACAATATTTGTCACCTTTGATACGCATTTATTAAATTTATTCTTTAATTTATTAAACACACTGGAAAGTTCCGTAGTGACAGAGAATATTTAGCATTTTTGCCATTCGACAACGCAGCCATAAAATACGGTATGAAGTTTTCATGTTAGCACTTACACAATGATAATTCAGCTACTTAGTTATGCCAGCAACACTTTGTTTGCGTTAACATGAATTAGTCTTTGTCAGTAAACTGGAGAATGGTATAGTAAAAAACAAGCTTGTGTTTTTTAATTATATATAATTCACTTTTTATCACGACACCTTTTTGGCTACATGAAACGACATCATTTTTCGGGAAAAAAATTATCATTATCATAAGTTGACTCAGGATATAAGCTACCTCTGTGTCGAGTTTAATTTAAATGAACTCAATAGTTTTCACATGATGCTAATGAAGAGGCAGATAAAAATACTAAACGTTTGTTGTCGGAATCCTCTGGTCAAAATTAGCCCTTGATTTCCCTGCTTTTTAAATAAATTCATAAACTCAACCTTTATATTATAGGTATAAATATAAAGTATAAGAAACTTGAAACAGGTATAACAATGTCGTGATTTTTTTATTACTTATGAATGCTAAAACATTTTTACTCCTACTTAAAGGAAAGATTTAAAGATTACATTTAATACAATTTTTATAGAGGTGTAAAGACAATATCTAAGGTAAGTTGTGGAAACTGTTTTAATTTTCTCCAGCTTAGGAAATGGCTATCCTGTAACCCTAAAAAGGATTTCAGACATATTTACTGAAAGAACCTTAAAAACATTAAAGTAACGAATAATATATACTGTGGGAGTTAGTTAACATAATCTTTCATACTACATTTTTTTGCTAATTAACAAAAAAATGTGTTGTTACGGCATTTTTAATACAATAGTGAATCCTAATAAAGGGAATAATATTTTGCACCTAAAACTATATTTTGATTATTTGACATGTTATGTCTCTGCTCCATCTGGGATGATGTTAGGGTTAGTGACTGTGGCAAAATGCGCCTTGTTTATAATATTAAAAATAACTATGGTGTTTATACCATACATTATCTGTCAATGTTTCACGTTAATAACATAATTTATGACAATTGCGCATCACAAATAACGCATTACATCCTTATCTACGTAACACAGTCACTAACTCTAACATTATCCCAGATGTAGCAAGAATATTACAGCAATTTTTAACAAGTGACATTTTCAGAATACACTAGAGCTCTTCAGACATCATCATATTATTCTTTCAGTTATTCGTTACTTAAACGTTACCTAATTGCAAAGTATATGCCTCAAATTCCCTTTAATGTAATCCAGCCAAATAGTCGTTATATTTATTAGGCAAATGAGCACCGCGTTTATTTAATCAAGCGCTAATTGAATAGGGGGAGGTCAACTTTAATGAAGGAACCTGACAAAAATAGACGGGGCAAGCGATCGATAACGGACACACCTAGTAGAGTGGACGGGCCATACATAACGTTAATAAAGCCCCACCTTACCTTATATCCGCTAATAAACCGGATTATGGCCGACAAAGAGCCTGTTGGTACCTGCCCTAAGCTCTTATGATCCAGAAGAATAACGTCACTTATAACTTTATTTATATTGTTATGTTTGTGCGTTTATGTTCAAGGAGGTTAATGGAAGGTGGCCTGGATTATTTCTCACTGTACTGGACCGCCATCAGTCATAAGGCTTAAAATACATTAACTCAAAACAGGATTTTGCAGGATCAGGATACAGGATCCTGTTTTTATTTGTTTGAAACTAAAACCATATGGCTTGGCTCGTGTAAACTTTAGATTCATACTCACGAAAAGTATTTTTCTGTAAGAAAAATGAAATTTAATTGTCTGAAAAAAATATTTTATTTTATTTTATTTAATACCGACAAGCTAATAAACATTTTACGATTTAAACAGTTCACGGGAAGAGGAGAACTCGTAGGTATACGTCATATGACATTAATTTTTTTGACAGTAACATTTATATAATGTAGGCTGGGGTAATATTGCTGATGCCAGGGACACTCCAACAGTCTGTTCTTTAAATAAATCAAATCGGCTTATTAATACCACCTACATCTAATCATAATGAAAGTTTTTATCATTTTTGCTCGTGTCTCGAATTCAAAGGTAGTCGAGTATACGTCTCAAAACGAATAAACAGATTTTGATGAAAAATTTAGAGATTACAACAAGTATTTTAACTTAAGTGTTCGTGTCTCATTCTGATATCGGCCAAGGTTCAGATGATATGATATAAAATGCAAAACTCGCGTTAACGAAGTGGCGAGCACAGCTAATAAATAATATTAACAGTATGAAAAGAGTTATTTTCTCAAAATAAAAGGTTTACATTCAAGCCAAGAGAACATATAATTTGTATGGTTTCTAACAGGCTCAGTGAAAACAACAACATAGCCGTTCCTCTGCGGAACTGAATTGAAAAAGCTTTCGTGTGCCTATCGGGTCGTTTCTACTTTTGTATCGGCAGTTGGAGGCATTGATCAACGAAATGATTTTGTAGCCCTTGCAAATATTCAAACATACGTGTTATAAGCTTTGACGAATCGTATCACGAGTAAAGAGGGCAAAGTACGTGAATGAAAAATGATCGTGTTTAACCGCATCGTACGTTTTTACGCCATATATCCGACTTCCATAATATAGGTAGAATGATGAAATTTTCCTGGAAATTACGAGAAAAAACTCAAGTCATCCTGCATGATACTTTTTTTTTGCTTCGAGTAAAAAGCCATTTCAAATATTTAGAGGTAAGTGAATTTTCTTTGCGAAACAACTCCCTCTTTTTATGACTCGTAAAATACTTGCATCGTAAATTTGGTAAGTGTTCGTGTTGACTTTTCCTTTCTGGCTGATACAACTCCAAGTTTAGTATTGTGATATTAGACATATATCAAAAATAGTTGACATATTTCGGTGTATTCGCGATAACACCTATAGATAATGACTTGACGCAATTGCTGTTGTTCCATAGTGTGGAAAAATGTACTAGGAATAACAAGTATAAAATATTAAGAACGACACCCGCCGGTGAATAGGTACTCGTACATACTTTCTCTGAAAGGCTTCTAACTCCTACATGAATGGATTGCACCACAGATTTCGTTTTCGCTTTTTATATTCTGTAGACATCTCCATCGTTTGTATAGCCGTTTCCAGTTTTTTTAATGCTTCAAAATTTTGTAATATCATACACAAATTATTTAACAATTAATTTAATTTTTGAGTGAATCAGGAACATTATTACCATTTTTGAAGACTTATTTAATAATATCCTACACACAGTCGACATGTACTACTAATTCTTGTTGTTTAGTCATTGCACTGCAGTTACACAATTGTGTATCAGGATATGGAACATAGGCATATCCATATGATACACTAACTTTTGATAAAATATTATTACACATGTACAGACAGACATATTATTATGTTTCAAAAATGGCTACGAAAACCTAAAAATAATCAAACTACTAGCCTGTATTATATAATTATGTTTATTGTACAATTGGGTTTAGCTTGGTTCGTATTTAAAATGGTTTTCAGTGCGAATAAATGTTATGAGCTACAGGATTAAAACTCGAATTAAAATAAATGCCATTGGAACTACTACTACACACACGTATAAAACAAGTACAAATAAAACTGGATGCAACCAGTTCACACTGTATAAACTGCACGATTCAACTACACGCGAAAAGTCTAGTAAGCATATCGTTAATCGAAAGTACTACACACATCTTACTCGTATCGTAGTTGTTGCCCCACCCCTCCGTTCGGGCATTTTTTTATACTAAACCGTATAATACCGACAAAGGGACCGCGCACCTCTGGCAAGCTTTGACGCAATGCAATAAAAAAAACGGATTAGCTCGACACTTAGGGACAGCCATAAAACAAGTACGATAACAAAAGCATGTTTTTCTAACTTACAAATTCTAAACACAAAGCAAACATAAGAATTCCTAAAACATAGAAGGCAATGAACTGCGTTTTTACAACGTGCACGTGTGTGCATTTCTTTGAAGGTATGTAACAATATTTTATGCTGAAGTTCAATTCGTTTTTATTTACAAATTCTAACAACAATCATACAAACGTAATTATTAATAAAGGGGCAAAATCACCATGCTAGAGCACGCTAGACTTGGGAAAGTTATGCAACAGTGTTGGAAGTGGCAAACCTCAACTACAAAGCGCATTAGCATCGATTTACATAACCCGATTTGAATTCTTAGTCCAACAGGATTTAAATAATAAATGGGTCCGATTCGAAACTCCGTGACATTTCCGAAGTTTGTACACAAGACTTAGCCAAAGAGACATTATTATTTATTAAGTTCAAGTTGCTAGCGGTCAACGTGATCCTTGCTTTATTAATGTATTAAGTAACTTGAAATGTGGGGTAGTTCAGATATAGTATAAAACGACAATGATCTAGTAAAAAAACTATATTCGTGTTATGCATTAATAGTAGATTGCTACACGGGAGGTAAAAGTGACGTATTTAGGCATGATATGGTTTGGCGTACGAGAGTAGCGAGGGCGCTAATAGTTCGAGGGCCTAAATAGGCCTTTCACCCGAGGTTAAACTCTGCTTTTGAAAAACAGAGTATTAAAATCTGCTTTTTATTTCGAATATGAGGAAAGTAAATAGAAACTGATTAGTTTAACAAACAACTACTACTCTAACAAAGCAGACGTCTAATTCATATTTAAATCTGATGAAACGTCATCACGTCACAAATGAAACTAAAGTAAATTTATTTTTCTGTGGCATTCTTCGAGCCAGTATTTTTTGTCACTGATGACAGTAAATGTTTAGCTTAAATTTATGTAAACTAAATATTAATTCAATGAAAAATAATTTATAAATATAAAATGGCGTTAGAAAATTGTTGATATTTAAAAAAAAATGCTGCGATTTAGCAGTGGCTGTAAAAAGAGTTGGAACATGAGTCGCATGTATATTCTCCATGGTTCACATAGTTCCTAAATTTTATGGCTTTTGTGGAGAATCGTTTCTCAGGAACGAAAAGTGTTATTTTTATCCCTGTGATTAGGCAATTCTAAGCATACTTTCAGAATATGAGAAATTAAAAGTATATTCTATTCTAAGAAACATAAACACTTCGTAATACGCGCTTATTCAAAACATAAACCAGAAGTATATTGATAGTCGTAATTAGCTACTACTGAACCGATTTTGAAAAATATTTCACCAGTGGAAAACTATATTATTCCCGATCGACATACATTATATTTGATTGTAATCAATAATATTTTAATAATTTCTCAATGACTTTATATTATTCTACACAAGAATTGCGCACATCCTCGTACGAGAGACTGCCAGTACTCTCCGCGTTTGTGGATTAATTATTATTAAAGGTTACAAAACATCATTAAACCTTGTTTGCGCGCGTGCGTACGTGCGTGCGTGCGGGCGTGTGTGCGGGCGTGCGTACATGTTTTTATATTTTTTAATGAGGCCCAGCGAATTAGGCACGGGTCAGCTAGTATAATGTATAATTCGCATGTAACACACTTGGGCGTAAACTCCTACGACTACATACCTACAAAATATTTTGAAGTCTATAAATATTGTAGCTATTACATAGATGAAAACATAAATGAAATCAATATCCATATAAATATTCGTTACATTTAAAACCCAAATATAATTTATTTTCTTTCTCCATTATCAGTAGAAATCTTTATAAGGATCTAAATGGATAATAAAATAAATACTGCGACACTCTAAAGTTCAAACAAAGGAGTGTCTAAAGGCAAATCATTTATTAACTTCCAACTTGCTTGTGGTCTCTCGCCTTTTACAACAAGATTAATAGGTTATGACCTTTATCAGGCACATTGGATCGTGCCAGTGATGGCCAATAAATGGCTTGGGAGTGTTTATTAACGCCTGTTCCCTTGCTAACGAGCCTTGGAACAGAATTACCATGTTGTATTTTAAAAAAATGAATTTATTATATTCTATTTATTTAATTATGGAACTAGGTGCTTAAAATTACCTAAGTATGAAGACATAAGATAATCATTTGGTCTGAAATAATAGTACCTTTTAGAAATACACACTAATATATATAAAAAATATTTATGATGTTATTTCGTACTCCAGTAAAAATATGAGGAAGATTTCCGTATTACTACTAGTTTCATACATGTTCTTTACTTATGCGTCTGTCACTGTCAACATATTTTTATTTTTGAGTTTCGTTAATCTATTTCTTTTTTATTACTTTCATCACAAATATTTTATTCTGTCATGTAAATGTAAGAGTTTGTAAAAAAATTGATGCATTGAAAACTATCATGGGACGCTCAAGCATTTTAAAAATTACAAATGGTTTGATTTTTGATCGACGTCAAAATAATTTAAATTCAATATATATTATATATAACCATTTATAAGTTATTAAATGTGTGTATAAAATAGTAAATGTTGACACAAATATCACCTACATAACATATTGTAAGATAAATGGTAATAGCTCTCATTAAGTTCAGTTCGGCGCAAGATATTCCCTAGATTGCCAGCTAATATCGTCTGTTATTCGCTTGAAGTAACTCCCCGCGTAATGTACGTAGTACCGTTAGGGAGTTATATACCTCAGTACTTTCCCTACGAGCAGGGATTCTTACGACAAATTACATGGAGTTAATTGGAAGGAGTAGTATTTGTTACATCATTTTAATAGCAAACGTAGAGGAACGCTCACGAGGCTTATTTGAGCAGTGACGATATTTGTTTTGGAATCAAGTATAATTTTATCAGAATGCTATTTGATACTAGCTGTTTTACCGAAAGAATGCTCATGTCGCCATGAAAACATTTGTAAGTGGGCAGCTTAAAAAACGAGAGACCACTGTACTAACATTTTATCCGTGCAGGAAAGGACACAAAAGAAAACAATTTCTTGCGGCCGGGCGGCCTGTCATAAGAGGCGACAAAACAACCCACAGCAGGTGGTAGAGCATGTGCCCAACTAGATGGCTACTACCCCTGTTCTAAGTTATGTCACCATAAGCATCTTGAGTTGTGTTCCGGCATTAGTGATCAGGTTCCAGTCTCCCTTAAGAGAGCAGCAGCGCATTTGTAGCACCTTTGGTGTTGCTATCTTACCTGATGTTAAGCGATGATATCTAGGATGGAGCATGCTTTTCTACTAGATACCTATTCGCTGATTTATATGAATCGGGAAACACAGGCTCCGGCAAATTGTACCACACAACAGCAGTGCGCAAAGGAATGGTGAAAGCAAAACATTTAGTTCTTACCAATGGTATGTCCACCATGATCTATATATTTTATAGATACCGTTATGTATTTTTTGATTAAGATTTTAGACGTAATAAATTATTGAATATTTCAACATTGTTGGACTTGTTATATACTATTATAATGTTATTAATTACCACATAATTAACCAGTAAAACGTTATTCTAAAATTACTCCTTAATACTACAAATCTACTGTTAGTCAAAGAGAGAAGAAAAGTCATTCTTCTTAATTTTTCGTATACAAAACAGTATTTTGAGACCAGAGTTGCCTAAAGAGTTTGTTTTCGCAGATTCATATGTTGAATATGAGAACTACCTACCGACATAAAGTGGAATTTTCTGCTATGTCTTACAATCCCAACATATCTAGACACGTGTCAATGTCACGAGGCGATTCTCCAAAGTCGACTGGTTTAGGCCGTCAGATCAGTAAACAATTGATTTGGATTAAATAGTTTCAATTTTATATTCAAGCAAAGTATTAAAACTAAATCAATACGGTCCAACACATGTTACGTACGTAAAATTCAGATTAATTATCGTAACTTTTCCACGCTTAACACATTAAAGCACAAGTGTTGTCATTTCTAGCAGACTTTTAGGTATGTTTAAATGCATGAAAACTCTATTGTTGACCATCAATTAGAAACTAGGAATGTATTGCTTTTTGTTAAAGTTGATTTTGTTCAGTATTAAATGTATGTACGTAATTCCTACAGACGACATGTTAAATTAATAAACTTCCAAACAAGTTATAACCAAAATGTGAAACATACAAATGAAATTCATTTGAATAAAAGTTTTGTTCTGACATTGGAAAAATCAAATATTATTCGCTACATTTTAATTGGAATGTTCCAAATATGTCTGCTTTTAAACGAAAATGTCGGGGGTAAAATAACGAAGGAATTCCAGAAATAAACTGAACTTATTCACTAAGTATTTCGATATTCCAATCATTGAGTAAATTAATCAAACGATTCGCTTCTCGCATTGTAAAACGCGAACCCTGTGTGCTTACATTTCATCGAAACTTTCAATCACATTCGGAAATTGCCTAAAGAAATATAATTTGGAATTTTTCCCGTTCGATGATAAATGACACTTTTGTAACTCAACGAATTATAGCTTATTGCAAACTCAGTTCGGAGGCTCCAAGTTTCAAGGTTCTTATAAAATAATCGTTTTTTGGCTGGCTATAGCAACAATGATTTATAACCTCCTTTTTTACGAAGCTTCAAAGTGAGAATTGACTGTTTTATTTAAAATTCTCACAATCTGTTTTTTAGCGTCGCAACTAGTAATTATCCTCCATTATAAAATGAAATAATCATTAAATAAGATTAAGTGGTCGCCTAGTAGTCGAAATTCACCATAATTAATTTAAATTATAAGTTTGAACAGTTTTAAGTTTCTGTTGTCAAAGACTATGCTTCTATAATTACAAATATCGCTAGGGCTGGACTGTTAATTCGACTTTAACAATGAACAAAAGAGTATATATGCGTGTGGGTTTCAAATACATGGTAGTGTTTGTAATGGTTTTTTTTTATTGATTTAATTTATTTGTTATGCATGCATGATATATGCATGATCGTGTGTGCGTATGTGTTCGCAAATTGATCGTGTACTATCAGCCTTAAGAACAGACGAGCACGCATGACAAGAGCTATGAATGTCAAAGAAGCAAGTGAGGTGTGTAAGAATAAGCCTGAATGGCGCTCTGTTGTTCGTGCCTACCCCGCAAGGGAACTGGCGTGAAGTTATGTATGTATGTGTATATATATATATATATATATATATATACATATATTATCTATGATATTATAAAATTCTAAATATCCTGTATCTGTTTGAATTGAAGCTATTAAAAACAACTAGAATACACTATATACAATGCAGAACACGATGCATTTGGTTTGGATTTTTGCCTGTTTGTTGACATCGACAGCAAATTCTTAGACTTAAAATACGCTTTGCTTTTTATTTTGAGAATCCCGCAGGAAAATGACTGGAAATTATTAAAATAGCCACATAAAAAAAACAAAAACGATTGTTTCACTGATCAATAGTAAATTTTATGTACTCCATAAAATGTAAAAAGTTCTCGTGTTTTGTGTTCGTGTAAAAATACAGTGTTTTGTCTGCGATTTAAAAATAAATTCCAAAATAAAGTAAAAGCTGCAATTCATACGGAACTAAAACATAAATGACTGGTTTTATGTGTCGGTCAGTCTGAAACGACTTAACACATTTCAATGAAAAAGTTAAGGATTCACATAATATTTATGTTTGTTTTCGTGTACGTTTCATTTTAATATTTTGCAAAACTTGTAACATACAAAGACCATGTCCCGCGCTAATGAAGTGTTATTCAAAAATTGTATTAAAATATTGTTACGACCGACAAAGACAAATCACACCTGCATACCTGTAGAAACACATTTAATTACCTTTCGGCATTTGAACTTCTTTTGTTTACTTTGTGTGTAAAATTTGTGATTTAAAAAAGCAGCCCATTGTGTATTGTAATCTTTTACGGCCTATTGTTGTATCGTGATCAGTTGCCAGGTGTCTCGTATTTAAAGTACAAACTGATTACAAGAAATTAGGCCCACACGGCCGGGCAGACCGTACAGTATAAATCAATGCCCCAATTGACAGATGAGACAGTCGAGAGATAACCACGAGCGAAGCAAGACGTGTATTGGGTTGTATTTGACATTTTAATTCGAGTCTCGCGACTCATAACAATATAATAATTAAATTTAGCTATAAGTTAGGTTCCAAAGTTCAGTAATTAAATCACTATTATTTATCACTCTTCTTGTTGTATATTCTATTCACAGCGAAGCAAGGGGCCGGTGCCCTATCCTGAACATGAAGCCCGACGCCTGGACGTGACGTTCCTTTTGCCAACACTACGCTATTAGGCCACGTTGTTTTAACGCGGGCCAAATTCCACGTTATAAAAGCTTATTATAAAATGACAGTGTCTTTTAAATATTTAATTTAAAATATTACAAAAAGTCTTTCATAAACAAAACTACTATAGAATTTGCCACACGGCTTTGATCGCATAGTGCCTCATCTGCGAAAGTTCAAAGATCTATATTTTCCGATATTAAACCCATTACTGGAAGCACATATTACATTATGAACGTAAATTCATGATAATTCATTCATTCATAAGGCATTAAACAAGGGATAAGCAATACCTAAACAAAGTATTTTTTTACATGTATGTATTTGATTAATGATAGTGAGTGATGATTTGCACCGTCTTAAGGTTATTTCCGATTCAACCAATGACGACACAACCCACGAATATATTTTTCCCAAATCAACCCATTTCTTTTCCAGTTTCAATTTTATTCTAATTAATTAATATTACATACTTATTCGGTACTTTTTCCTGTGAATCTCGCGATTTTTTTCCTGGGAATGGTTTAAAGTGACAGTGTTGTTTTAATCCGATGCGATTTTTAACACATTCAACTATACCTAGTATTTTGTTAAAAATAAAATCTGTGCTTTATCCCGGGAATCTCGCGAGAATTATTCTCTCGGGAGTAATTTAAATTTCTTAGGGCGCACAACAATTTGCTTGCTCCTACACGATTATATCGATCGACAGCTTACTACTTCTACTTCTTTTTAAAATGGTGCGATAATTTGTGTCTTCGGAATCTCGCGGAAATTTTCTCTGAATTGGTTTAAAGCATAAAAGTTAGCTTAGGATAGGAATTATACTAAAACAATAATTTATGTTATTTGTGTTTCGGGATTCCCACGGGATTTTTTCGGGAATAGTATAAATTGGTTAGGTTCCATAAAAAATAGTTGATTTTGATACGATTTTATAGGAGTGTTTAAATTTTTTCAAATAACGCGGTAGTACCCCGGAAATTTCGTAGGAATTTTTGCGGGAGTGGTTCGTAGTGATTCTTATGCATAAAAATTATCTGATCCGTGTCTGGTTGATACTAAAAAATAGTTTACGTTCTTTTTGAACGGTCCCGGCAGTTTATGCCGCGGGAATCCGGTGAGAATCTTCTCGGGAGTTGTTCACAGTGGTTAGGGTGCATAAAAATTGGCTAATCCCCATACGATTTTTACGCATGGCAGACCGCATTCTTTTTTTAAATATTATATTATAGTACATTATATCCTGGGAATCCTAGATATTTTTCTGAGAATCGATTACAGGGCTAAAAATAGCATAGTAATAGCAATTGGCAGCGATACTCTTGCTATGGAATAGAATACTGCATAAAATTTTGCGTATCTGACTAATACCAAATTTTCTTTTTATATTTCCTTATTCGATTCGCTTCCTGCGACAGTTTTTGTATTTATTAGCATCTTGAGTAGAACACTTGTAGTTTTGTATAAGTTTAGTACCGTTTATCACTTATCTCGGGTTTTAGAGAAATTTCCGAGATTCATGTATTTTCGCATTAAAAAAACCATTACTCTGATGGAATTATTTTTTTATTTAAATAAGGGCAAAAGTGTTGTAATTTTTGTTTCCTGATCAACGTGGACGAAGTCGCGGGTAAATGCTAATTAAATTTATAAAATATTTTTGCTTTGGGTTGAACAGAGAATAACATGTAGGTTAAAATAGGAAAATGTATTGAAATATATCATGAATTTAATTGGTAATAGAAATGAGTAGATTTGGCAATTTTTGTTATGTGGGTTGAGTTTTCGTAGGATGAATCAGAAAAAAACGGTGGTCCGTTTCACACTCACGATTTCTTTCACACAATCCACAGCCCGGGTTGTCCGTGGGAAAGAGATCGCTGTAAAGCGATAAAACTGCCCTTTGTCCCTGCTTGTACATGAAATGACTTTAAATAATTGACTGTGTGTATGTGGTGAACAAAAAAGAATTTTCTATCTATCTATTAAAAAGGACTGGTATTTAAATGCTAATAGACTTTGTCAAAATATTTTATATATTTTAATAACTCGAATTAATTTGACTTTACCTAATATAGAGCTCTTCTGGGGTGTCTCTTCTTATTTATATAGTACTAGCTGATACCTATCCACCTCGCGTGCCGTAAAGGAATTGTTATTCTGCTAAAAAGCTATTTAGCTTTTTATATCCATATCAATTAATATATACTTTAAAAAATATATATTTTAAGAAATATATTATTTTAAGGGCGTAGTGTTGCTGTGCCCTAAGTATATGCATTAACCCTGGAAAAGGTTTGCAACAATATTTCTTTTGTAATAATTTTAATAATATTTTCACATTGAACATTTTAATAAAATTCGTAAGCTAATCAAAGTACGCAATCCAGATACATTTGATCTCGGTATTACCGTTACGTATTTTTCCATCCTAAAACCTACGGTTAATTTGTAAGCCTACATAGAGAAACTTTGTCCTAATGAAACAAAAGGACAGGCCGTACGATGTTTGTTCCAAGTAAGGTAACGCAAAGCACTTGTGTTACCTTAATATTAAAACACTCTGTGCCGACAGATGTTGTCTTGTCCTAAAAAATAAAATTGTAGGACCCGATTCTAGTGCCTTCTGTCGGTCCCAATTGTGAATCTAAACCACTAAACCATACGAAGACCCACTCAAACACACAAAAAGGTGGTCAAATTCGATCTAGCAGACTAGGAGAATCCTAGAACCCGATTTCGGTGCTATTGTGAACCTTAACCATCCGGGGACCCATTCAAACACACAAAATCAAATGTGGTACAGGAAATTAGGAAGATTCTAAAAAACCGATCTGAGCGCCATCTACCGGCTTCAATTGTGCATCAAAACCATCCGGGGAACCCACTCAAACCCACGAAATAAAAATCGGTCCAGGAGCTTAGGAGGATCGTAGAACCCACTGATCGTATCGCCACCTACCGGTTCCAATTGTAAATCTAAAACATCTAGCCACTCACTTAAAGACAAAAAAATCATCAAAATCGATACAGTCGTTCTTAAGTTATGCGCGTACATTTCTACGATTCATTTTTATGTATAAAGATGGGGGAATACATCAAATCACAGAACCTATTCTGTTCTTCCAATATTTAATTTGTAAAATTTTGTCATTTTTCGATCATAGCCATCATGACCGACATTGTTCACCTTTCTTCGTAGTTTTTCCCTAACTTTGGTGCAATACACCTATTTCATCTGACGGTAATAGGTGCTATAAAAATAAACGTATATCAAAGAAGGAGGGCTGAAATCTTCACGAGTCGATATTTTTCGGTGATATACGAGTATGAGCATGGGTCAACCGTTATACGGGGTATGTTACAAGAAGTGAAGTTGTTTATTTTTGCGCAAGGCGGTTTTGGCACCGCATACAAAATTTAAAAATAATAAATGCAGACATTTTGATAATAACTCCGGAACTCCGGCTGAATAAAGGAATTTATTTAACTAGCTGTACTTATGATGTCTTTTGCCTGGGATTACAAATATTTTTATTATATGTTATTATTATTATTGTACAAGTATTTATTATTATTATCTTAATATTCTTGATTCCGGCAAGATATCGAAATGGGACATAAACAGTTTAAAATAGAATTCTTATTTTCATTTTCTTTAATTTTGGCATTGGGCGTATATTCTTGGTTCCTTTGAGATAATGTTAGGTTTGTTACTGTGTCCAAATGCGTTTTATTTATGGCGGTAAAAATAACGCCGTTAATGATTTGCAACATTAATATGTATGAATACGTTACATGTCAACGCTTAACGTCATAAATAATTAAGTATTATTAATCGCACCCCAAAAAAGGCACGTGAGATGACGATGGAGCACAGACATAGACAAATGTCAAAATTTTAAAAAATAATTAAAAACGTAAACTAACAATAAAGTTATATGCATAGATTTTATAAAATAAACTAGTTGTCCCAGCAGATGTCGTCCTGCGCGGAGAAGCTTCAATCGATATGCCGACAGCAACACCACCTACCGGGTCCAATTGTGAACGAACTCAGAAACTTTCTATGGCTCATACACAACAACTTTGCTAAAGATCATCACATGGTCAAATGTATAGTTTACGATTCTACAAAGGACATACAGACAAACATTCATTTTTATATATAAAGATAAATAAGCGTTTAAAAACAGAAAAGTAATGTTAACTTAAACTATTACATATCACATTATATATTGTTTTGTACATCACATCAGTAAATAAGTATTGCAACTCCATATTTGATATGGATAATTCCGAATAAAAGTTTAGTCGAGGAGCCTCATCGGCAAAGATGATTTCTAAACTTAATATTCAAAGTTGGAGAGGCAATTTACACAAGGATTCCATCAGAGAGGGCGAACTGTTAACTAGATGCCTGAATAATGTAAACGGAGAGGAAAACTCAGAAGGGGACACTTCGCTTTTTGTACGAGAAAAAATGTTTAAATAGAATAAGTAACTATTTATTATGCCGAGAAACATCAGAATTTTAGGAACAGTTGTATGTATAACATTTTGCTAAATATTTTTATGCCTTCAAATTAGCACAAGCTTGACTAGCATAAATATATTACTTTAAATATTTCTAGTCCGTTACCAATCTTTAGAATGGAATGTGGGAACGTAATAACAGGGATATAATAGAAAAACCAGACAGGAGAAAAGGATAGTGGGACTAAATAGGGAATGGAAAGGGGAGATAGGAGAAAAAGAATACAATAGAGAGGCCACACAGGTGGAATGGGATAATTGGATGAGATAGAGAATGGAATAAGAGGATGGGATAGAGAAGATGAGATAGCGAAAGGGTAAACAGACCATCGGAACTCATAATCATCGATACGATTTGGTCAAGACTAACCATTTCACGCCGATATTTTGTGACAGCGTGACATCATACCAACCGGGCCGGCCCTTAAGTGGTAATTGATGTTATAATTATTATAGCATGGCTCTATCACATCAAAAATATATGAATAAATATGTATAAAATGTTATCTCATTTAAATAAGATCAATCTATGACATGAAGAAGTCAATTAGTAAATTAAGGCCAAGGGATGTATAAGACACTTTTCTGATTGTTATAAAATAAAACTAATGTCTTAATATACCCATATAGAAAATAAGGAGCCTCAAAGATTTACCTTACAGAATTTTATGGGTGCCTTTACGAGTGTATTGTGATAACCTGAAGTTATGTAACGGGTAAAACGTTTCGGGCCAAACCTATGTCAAGTTTTGTATAACTTCAACCAAACAACCCCATGTAATTCAACCCTTTGTCTAACAGCGATTATATTGTTACGAGTTACGCAGGACTCGAATTAAAATGCCGTTGGAATTACTATAGAATTTATTAGAACTATACAAACACGTATAACATAGGTACAAATATAACTAGACACTACTAGTACAAACTGCACGATTCAATAACACGCGCAAAGTCCGTCACTATATCGCTCATCGAATGTACGTCCTGCTCGTATCGTAATCCTCGCTTAACTGCCCCAACCCTCCGTTCGGACATGGTTTTATAGTAAACTGTACATTACAACAATCAACTGCATGGACTGAGTTTTTCCAAGAAAACGTAATCTGCATTCCTACGAACGGTCATAAACGAAAACGATAACAATAGGCTATTGTCTATTTGCAAATTTTAAACACAGAGTAAACAAAAGTCCAAAAGCGGGAAGGATAATAAACCAGGTGCGCATTTCTTTGTCGGTATTTAACAATATGCTACTAATACAAGCATGATTCATAATATTATACTAGGATTAGCCCGCGATTTCGTCCACGTTTGACGGGTAACGTAGGTTACAGTTGTTTTTCATTATTATATATACATAAGATCAGTTATAACTAAAACTAGGTTTATAGAGCTCTTAATACACGGGTCAATTCCGGCTTACAGTTTGAAGAAAGCAATGAAAGTTATTCACGTAAACTTAAAATTGAATAATTCAATATCGTTATTTCCTTTCGTTTCCGTGTGTTTCAACTTGATTGCATTGCGTATTTCACATTTAAACGTCTATCGGTTTGATTAATTGTCTCATATTGTCAGTCACTGTAATGTAACGATAAATCATTATCACTAAGATAACCTTTTTAAACATTATCTGAAGGATTTGACATATTTCAGAGGTCTTCAGGGCAAAAAGGACGTTCCCCGAGACGCCAACTTCGCCTGGGTAAGAACCCCCTTTGTAAATTAATATAGTTTAGCCGTCTAGACGCCTCAAATATGTATGTACGTTAAATTATATATATTTAGTTCATCCCTGTATTGCTATTTCGAAGGACACCTATACAAAAATAGTTTAATTTTTGCAAGCTGATTCTTTTTACTGCATTCCTTAAATGTCTAATGCTGGTGTGCACCGATGTTTAACCCTTGGTTAAAATAAAATAATCTTTAAAAGTGTATGCATAAACAGTGATTATTTTATTTTAACCTTCGGTTAAATGTCGGTGCACACCAGCATAAAAGTGTTATCTGAAACACTTGCATTTTTCGGGATCATTTTACAATTAAAATTACGTCTTAAGTGTTTTTTAGTGGTAAATAGAACAGAAGTCAAAACAGCTAAGTGGCTAATGGATTTTAGTCTTATGCATATTGAGTTAGAGTAAGTTTGTAGTATTCTTCAAGAAGTATAGAGTATTCTCTATGGTTCTTAATCTTACACTAACTCAATATGAATAAGATTCTATTTCAATAGCCTTCAAATAGCAGGTATAATAGAATATCAAAATTCTATATTAAGTGACATTGTCAAAGTAATTAAAGTTTTCATTCTAAGGCTATAAGTATATTATATTACAAAGGATTTGTTCGACGATGCCTTTAGGGAGGTTTACGACGCCTCAGCCTCAGACTCAATGTAGACAAAGACGAATAAGTAGGTATTGTTTTGTTTTCAAATGCTCCTCTCGGGGTAAACGAGTCGCGGCCTGCCTAATGAGGGAGCGCCTTTGTTTTTTTAAATCTTCGAGCATATAATTAAACTTTCAACAAAAAGGAACGAAGGTCTCTAAGCTTATGATTATGACGTAATCTTTAATGGTATTATTTAGATACCTTTTTATGTAGAACCGTAGTCAGTTTAAGAAAAACAGAGCTCAGTTCAGACAGACGGATTTGACCAAAACTTAAATGATACCAAAATGATGATTGTCCCAACAGATCCGAAAGCAAATAAAAAATAGATATAATTATGTTAAATCTTTTGAAGCAATTTTAGCGTTTCCATTATATCTTAATTGTTTAATGAAATTGAATTTCTGAAGCTATCATAAGTATCACTTCGTTAGTATATGTATATCTACCTAGGTAGGCGCAAGTCCAAGACTTATTTTTATTGTAAATGTACAAAATTAATTAATTCATACTCATTTCTTAAGTAGGATATGCCCGCGACTTCGTCCGCCTTTCACTTGAAATTCCCGCGGAACTCACGGGATACAATTACCGCAGCGTTTAAAAAATAATGTAACCTATCGTTTTAGTGAAAACTGCGTCGGATAAACTAATTTTTATGCACCCGAACAACTTAAACCGCTTCGGGTTGATTCGCGAGCGATTTCAGGGATGAAAAATATTACATATTTGGTTGCATAAAACTTGCTATCGATCAGCGAAAAAAACCACATTGAAATTAGAATTTCTATTTTAATCTGGCCATTTTAAATAACTCCCAGAAAAATTCCCGCGGACTTCCGAGGGTAAAAAGTAGTGTAGATTTTAAGTCTAATAACTTGCTATCGATCAGCGAAAACCGCATCGAAATCAACCCAGTAGTAGTTTTTACGTGAATCCTGAACAAACAGGCAAAATGACTAACAGACGAATCTAAAAGTGCATCGTGTTAGTTGTGTCGTAGTGTCGTAGTTATATAAAATAGAGCATTCCTGTTGTTTTTAAAAGCTTTTATTTAACTTACAACGTATGTACCTATGTATGTATGTATGTAAGTATGTATGTAAGTTTGGGTGGATTCTTGCAAGTAAAATTTGACCAACTTCCCGCTTTCCGATTGAGCTGAAATTTTGCACGCATATTTATATCGCGTGACAATGCAATAATATGGCACCATGGAGCTGATATGACGAAGGAAGGTGGCCTTTGAAGCTCCTGTACTAAACAAGATAGACCCGTCGTGTTTGGGCTCGTTTTACTTTTCATGGCCTATCACTCTGCGGCTACAAGATATCCAGAAACTCAAAAGCTTGTATTTAGAAAACCATTTTTTGAAATAGCTGTATAATGACAGACACGGCATTTTTGTTTTTTTTATATTATAGATATTGCTGTCTCTCTCTTAAGTAGCCCGCGACGTTGTATAAGACGGTATAATGTATCTTCAGTTGATTGATAACATCAACTAACCTATTCATCATTCATATTAGAATACACGAGACCCAATAGGACACGAAATACAACCAAAATAAATACAAATTCAATTTTATAAAGGTAAATGTATATAAATGTTTTATTCAATATAACAATTCCATTTTCATTTATGAAAGTCATATTGATACACTTCACATCGATAGCTCGAGGTTTAATCGAGACGGAAATCAGTCGTGTCGACTGTCAAGGGTCCTCATTAATGTTATGTCAAAACCGACCCTTTACTTATGGAAACATAATGACCTTACCCTTATTTAGATAACAGACGTGACCTCTTATCTTGACGCGGTTAAGATTCCTATCTGAAATAATTTGGGTTTGTTGAAATAGTCAACTACAAGAAGTAGATATGTATCTACTTTTTGTACCCCTTTTATATGTATAAAAGATAAAAGAAAACATATCCATACATATATAAGATAAAGAAAATAGACAAGATATAAAGGCCGGACAAGTCTTGTTCGTCTGGCGTAGGAGAAAAAAATAGACATCTTCATATTTTAAAGTATATGATATTTATTTCTCGGGTTCTTCACGCGTCTTCGCCATGGACCAAATCGAGGAGGATTCAATAGTAATTTATTTTGAGAACAAGCATATGAATGCCTGTATGAACAGATTATATTGCATTCAAATTTTATCTGGACATTATTCACCCCGGAAAATACACAAATTCATCCCTCGAAAAAAACTATCCCATTTTCCGGGATCAAAAATATCCTATTTCCATTCTCAGTATAGAAACTACATATTATATACTTAATATCACCAAAATTTGTGGTGGTCCCTATAAATGTAAATAAGGCTAAAAATTAAACAAATCTTCAAAAAATAACAATTCTTAAAGTTTTTAACGTCAATAATTGGACAGATAATCTCATATTATAAAAGTCTAAAAAAGCCGTCTCTGCAAATTGTAGCTACAAAAAAACATCTGGAACAATCTATATAAACGGATAACACTATGCATTTTTTTATTTATTGCTTGTCTGTTTGTTTGGGATTCACGCAAAAACTACCGGGCCGATTTCGATGCGGTTTCTACTGCTTGACTGCAAATGATTAAAATCTGCGCTACTTTTTATCTTGGGAACCCCGCGGAAATTTTTCTGGGAATGATTAAAAATGGCCAGATAAAAAAATCCAATATGATTTTCTCACTTATCAATTTCTTCGATCGACTTATCGATTCGATTCATAATTTTGTTTTATAAAATGTGTGATATTTTTTGTCCCGGGAATCCCGTGAGAATTTTCCCAGGAGCGGCTTGTGGTGTTCGGGTGCATAAAATTTAGCTTATCCCGACAGAGTTTTCACTAAAACAATAGCTTACAATCTTTCTTAAATGTTCCGGTACTTTGGGTCTCCTGAATCCCACGAGAATTTCAAATCTAGCATGAACGAAGTCGCGATTATATCCAAGTTGTTTCTAAAGTTGTAAAAATTAAGTCCCTTTCATATTTTTTTAATTATAAAGTGGAAAATTAAAACAGAAAACCAAGTTGCAGAGCTTCCACAATCAAGAGCCAATAAAAATAGATTTGAATCTCCGTTAAGCAGTTTTTATTAAATATTTATTTATGGTTTCGTAGCCAAAGGGTGAAAACATTGGTCATTTGTCACCTCACCTTTCACTATTTATGCACTGACACGCAATTGGGCGATTTTTGTGAATGTTTATTTTGCCGTGTGCAAATCGAATTAATCGGAACCCTAAAAAATAATAGAAGCTTGAACAGTGCAAACAGTTCATCCTTTTTTCTGACGTAAAAATGTAAGAAATCCGTTTGTTATATTTGTTGGAAAAAAAAATTAAATGATGTCTACAATTTCCTCTCCCGTGTAACCTTACTCTCTTCATAAACGTTATTATTTGCTCGACTCTTAAGAATATAATGGATTTATGCTTATATAATAGCTTTTATAATATCTGTACACACGCTTTGAAAAACACATTACCGCTTTTATAAGGTTCTATAATAATATTGTCGAAGGGTCTGGCACGTTAAAACGACACGCCCAGATTATATGCAATTTACATGGTATATTGACATGTCATATTTAACCTTAAACGTGTTGTAAATATTTTCAAACTAAGAGATTGTTAGGTTTTAATATAAAAATAAAGTAAGCATTTTTTTTAATATGCTGCTTCATTCGTGCTAACTTTGGTTCCATTTCCCGCGGGAACTATTGTTGGACGTATTCAGTATTTCTATTGAGTATGTTATATTCTTTACCATAATAATTCCAGCCCTTAAACGTCCTAGGGTTAAGTTCAGGATTCTTCTTTAAGGATAACGGGTGTTACACTTGCCACGCTACTTCAAGGCTGACTAACACACTCCACATATAAGTTATCTAGATATGTAAGTCACTTGACTATGAGCACGTAGAAATTGCACCATTGTACTACCTAAGCGGTTCATGCTCCACACTTAGAATTCGAACTCGAGTTATTGAAGCGAATACTTAGTCACTAAGCCACCAGAACTTACTTATATAAATAAGTACTACTTTATTTACGCGCGCTTACGCACATCCACACGCTGATTAACTAGACATAAACACTCTCTTACTGATTTGTATTTATTAGAGTTTGAATCTACATACTCATTTCAGCGGGCACTGATTCCCGAAATACAGGCTTCAATAAGTTACTGTATCAGATTTTTCTGCAATAAAGATTACATTGTATGTCTGTAGAGACCCCGGGCCATGAAAATGGCCCGGACTTTTGGAAGGTTTGCGTGGGGCCATGGGGAAGCCAACAAGTAGAGGGCCCTTGACAAATTTAATGTAAATGTGGCGTATCACTCACCGGTGATTATCGCTATCTACACCATATAATAATACACCCAAGGACAAGCCTCGGCCAGTGTACGATTATTGTTGGGAACTAAAAATACCGGGCTTTTGGGGTGAAATGCTAGTGGTACTAGGGGTCTGGGAATATGGGGACTATGGCGTCTGCCCGTCGCAATGTTTGAAGATATTGGGAAAATGGGCAGACGGTGACCCACCACTCCCGGCATGAACCCCTAAAAATGCAATAGAAGACAGGGGAAACATGGGTATGAGTAGCTCCTTAGCCTTAGCTTAGTGAACCTGCAGCCCACCTCTCTACACTCCTTAGTGTAGAGAGGTGGGCTGCAGGTTCACCGAAGCTACTTTTGACGTTACGCCATTTATTACTTCCACCTCTGGACTTCAGTCTTAGCTCTAGCGATCTCCACTCCATGCCGGCTGGTTAAGGTAAGCACGGAGGCGAGGGCTTTGCCTTGGCTCCCGAAATCAGGTCCGAGGTTTAGATTATATATTAATAAAGATTGTTATTATATTATATTATTGCTAAGATTTCGTGTAGGAAACTCGCTACAAAAATAGCCTTTCCTGTAAACAGTAAACCAGAGGTTATAATATTCAGAATGTAAGAGTAAGAATCAAGTCAAAATGCGTTGTTACAAATTTCAACTAAAGTTATATAGCAGCGTAATTTACAAGCGCGTTAGAGTACACGAGAATATCCATGTATATTTGCATTTTCTTATCGGCAGGTACATTTATCTCCAAAAGGCGCGTATCTCGGGTCGAGGGTGCCATCAGCAGTAATGGGGGCTTGCCTACATTGCTCTCGATTAGAAGTAACGGCCCAAGAGGATATTGAAATGTATCTTTTTGCACACATTATTTTGATCTTAACTTTTGTGCCAAATGTCCCGTAAGAACAAACGAAGGTCAAGCGAGGCTTAGTTTGTTTATCCTGATAAATACGGCAAAAGGTTCATGTTTGTGTTGTTGGTGGAAAGGTTTTATTTGTTGTGTTCTTGAAAGCCTTCAATTCAAAATTCTGTTCTTGTTAATGTCGTCTTATTATTTGATATTTTCACTATTAAATTACGAACTCGAATATTTCCTGTTTTTCACTTTACAGGTTAGCCAATCTTTTATAAAAAGTGTAAAGTTACACGAGAGGTGAAAGGGACCTATTTAGGCACAACATGTTTCAGCGCCCTCGCTGCGCTCGTGCGATAATAGTTCGAGTGCCTAGATAGGCCCTTCACCTGATGTTAACGCTTTGCTTTAACTTTGAGGAAAGTAAATTATATAAAGTAATTACTTGTACAAACAACTACTTCTCTAATGAAAATAGGCCTTATATCCATATCTAAATCTGTTGGACTCATTTAGTACGTCACAGATGAAACGTCAAATATTTTTTTGTCTGTGGCATTCTACCAGCCAGTATTTTTTTGACACTGATGATTCTTAATATTTAGCTGAAATTTAATGTAAATAAGATAATAATTTAATAAAAAGTAATTTATAAGTAAATATAAAATAATAGCGATTTAACAGTTACAGTAAACCAAGTTGGGGCATGAGTCATAGATGCGCTATGGTATTTTATAGTTTTAATATTTTTTTGACAGGAGGCGAAACTGTTTCCCGAGGACGAAAATGCTGTTTTCATCCCTGTAACCAGGCGTACGTACAGAATATGAGACATGAAAGAATGTTTTTTTTAATCAAGCCGCTATCAAGGGACAGAATAATTCCTAAATAGAATATAATTTGAAAGATGATGTAATGTGTGCCAGTTCTACACATTAATAATATATTAACATCTAATTAACATATTAATATGCATACATAGTACATGAGTAGGCATGTAGCTTTATGCGAGCTTACTTTAACTATACTAATGGTGGTGGGTTTATTATTACCTTTATTGATAAACATTATTTTTTCAAACGATTGTAGTTATCCAAGTATACGTTAAAAGTCTGCCTTCATCAATTGATCGTATTACTGGTCAAAAATCTATGAAGTCTTACTTTTTGGCTTTATCCGATTACTTTCTGGTCAAAACAATATGTGCGTTTCCTTACACACTATTGTATTACTATAGACTTCATCTGTCTCACTACAATCGCTATATCATTCTTTAGACATCATACATAAATAAATAGTTTTAAACCGCTCAGTAAAGATGATTCATATTGTTAATAACTAAGATATACCAAACGGTAAAACAGTATAGGAAGCCTGCAGTTCGGTAGACTGATAACCTGTACAAGGTCGCCGGCAGAAGCTGGATGAAGGAAACCCAGTATCGGGATAGTGCATGCAAACTTTACTTAAGAAGATTTACTGATGAAGAATATGACTAACCTGTGACGAGATTGGCATGATGAAACTGGCACACCGCATCCGCCTCATACCACGAGATGCGGTCCCTGAAGTAGCGATAGAACACCGGGAAACCCTCCTCAGGAAGAACCCATGTATTGCTGATGTTTACCTGTAAAAAAGAAGTGATTATTTTTAGGTGCACCGCTTAATTTTGGATAGTTATTCAAGTGAGTTCACTGTTGTAGATTGTTTGTCTGTGATAAATGCTTGTTCTGAAAACATATATTCTTTATATTTAGTTGATTGATAATGTATTGAATCGATATGCTATGGGCTTATGAATATGCTAATTACCAGTAGCAAACTTTTCAGGCAACCGCCGTCAGGACACCCCGCCCGTCTTACCCTGCTGAATTTGAGTAGTGCTTATATGATCTTCTCCAATTCAAATGCTATAGGAGGAGGAGGAGGTAGGAGCCTAGCGTATTATAATAGCATACACACTTCACTTTGATGGTGTAAGTAGAACCAAAAAATAATATCAGGCTATAAACGTTCTACTGCGGACGTAGACTCGCATCATTCAGTTATAGCAAGTTAATAATTAAGGACTGTCAGGGCTGCAATTTGAATCAAAAGACGATTATTTGATTCAAATGACGACTAGATATCTATTTCAAAGTTGTATTTTATAACTGAAATGTCTCTCTGTGATTAAAAAAATGCCGTAATTTAAGTAACTGCTAGTCACATACACGATGTCTAATCAATTACCGTTTCTAGAATTATTGTCTCTCAGTATATCCGAGAGTTTATAGAGTGCGTAATAACTTAATTAATTTTATTAATATTATATGGAATTAAAGCATAAATATGATTTTGAATTTAAGGGTATTGTTTTGTTTTGAAATCCCTAAAGGTCAGAAGATTATAGAATTTATTAAAAACTATTACATAGTGTACAGAAACAATTTGGTATCGCAAACATAAATATGATGTATAATACTGTGTTGCAGTTGTTAGCGTCCACTTCCAGACAACACGTTTGTTATACAAATTTAAAATATATAAAAATATAGTCTATACCTTAGGAATTTATTTCGTGTTAATATTTATAAGATAGGAAGATAAGATAAATATCACTTTAAAGGCCCGTACAAATGAAGTAGCGCGCCGGTCACATGTAGTGTATTGTGTATAATAAATTATTAGTGGTATTTAATTGAATTTCAAACTTAAATAATTACAATAATAAATGGATGGGGAAACTTGGGTTGAATGTGAAGATACACATTTTGTTCATCAGCCAATATTATACTTTTTATTTCTTTTCAAATTTTGACGAATCAATTATAATAATCCATATAAACATTTGTGCACATATTTGCCAGCTGGTAGGGAATTTGCTGGACTGAATGGCGTCCACTCCTGGTGTAGAGTATGCCGCCATAACATCCTTGTGCTGTGTTCCGGCATTAGTGACCAGGTTCCAGTCTCCCTTAAGACAACAGCAGCGCATTTGTGTTACAATCGTGTTTCAAAGATCCATAGGCGACGGTAACCGCTTTCCATCAAGAGTGCCGTCTGCCTGTTTGCTGCACTGCTGCCATAAAAATAAAATTAAAAATAAACAAACTTAAATTAATCAGTTCAGTGCCATTCAAACAAATTTTATTAATTTATTCGATTCGTCAAATATCAGCATAACGTAAAATAATTTTGAAAAAGAAATGTCCCAAAACGTAGTATTTAAAATAAAAACTTATGTAATTAATATACTTTGAAAAGTAAGCGTTTTAAACGCTTTGACAAGAGCGTTAGCGTGCGAAACACACCACCTAAACAAGCTGACAATACCATCTAATCTTGAATAAGATAAACACAAAAGGGGCTTTATTAAAACCACAACTGAAATGTAAAATAACAAAAACAACTTCAGTCTGCTTTGTTTGTCAAAAGTCGAGAACCAAGCCAGGACACGCAGCTGCGTAACAACTTTGCCAACTTTCAAAAGTCAGAGAGCTTTGATGAATATAGTTGTGTCAAGAATTATAAACAATGAGTTCTAAGTAAATTTGCAACTATAATAGAAATTTATTCAAAGTTCAAAAGTATACTTTGGAAGTATTAACGAAGTTTTCTTCTTCTAAAAAATGTTTAATGTACCCGTTTCTCAGTTAAATAATGTGGATTTGTATACTTAGCGACAATACACCGGTCAGGCAAATTTCTTATTTAAAGCGTATATTTTTTATATTCATCCTTAATAATACCCCTTTGTTGGCCGGTTCCTATTTCTTACTGACCGTTCATTAGGCTTAATTTTGGTTAAAATTTGTCATAAGGTCCATATGATGGTTAGGCAAGATAATGAATACTTACTATTCAAACCTCTTGCCTTACCATCGATTGAATAAAAATATACGTGTAATAAAGGAACTAGCCATAGTCGTACAAACATTACATTAGAATATTGAATTCATTCGTTCTTTTCAATTAAATTTATTTTTCCAATTTTCTTATTATTATTTTATTTAGTAGTTTCGGAGTTTATCGCGGTCAAATACTGTGACTAGCAATTTTTATATATATATATAAATATGTATTTCAACCTGTTACTATTTCATAATAATTTTAGAATCACTTTTATTTCTTTATTTACTTAATTTCTCCGATACCGTACTTAAAACAAACTACTTTTTCAAGAAAACAAACAAATTACTTTCGTTCCAAAAGCAAGTAATTTAAATAATCCCCATTTTAAATTTCTCCAAGCGAAAGTAGAAATTCATATTACTAATCAAATTTTGCACACATATCGTTGTGAAGCTTTCAGTTTAATTTCTTGAGAGAAAATGTAACAATTAGTATGCCAGATAGGTTTGACTCGGCGCCTCGACTACGGTGGGAACCCTTATCCAAACCCTCCTCAATAACTTAATTAACATGCCGAATTTACATGATATCTATAGTACATCTTATTATTTCGTTAGTTACGTATGAATTCTTAATATGTGTGCCTATCACTGCTATAATAATAATATACTTCTATCACACTATACCCGCAAGGAGGCTTTGTGGCGAAGCCTTAGGTGAGTAGCGACACCTGGGACCTGACTCAAGGGGGCCAAGGCCCCCTCCTCCGTGCTTGCTTTCGCCATCCGGCACGGAGAAGAGATCGCTAGAGCTAAGACTCAAGCTCCAGGGGTGCAAGAGATAAAGACATTACGTCAGAAGTACCTTCGGTGAACCTGCAGTCCACCTCCCTACACCCTTTAGCCACTCACACCCATGTTGCCCGTCTTCTATAGCATTTTTAGCGGTCCATGGTAAGAGTAGACATTCACCGTCTGCCCATTTTTCCATGTCCCCCAAACATTGCGACGGTCAGACGCCACATATTCCCAGAGCGCAGTACCACTAGGAGTTCACCAATAACCAATAACCCGGTACTTTTTGTTCTCATTTTCTACAATAGTCCTACACTGGCCGGGCTTGTCCTTGTGTGCATTATTGTATGGTGCAGTAAGGGATAATTGCCGGTCAGTGTCACGCCACATTTACATTAAATTTTTCCAGGGGCGTCTCTACATGGTAGCCTTCCCATGGGCCCACCCAAGCCCTCCAAATGTCCAGGCCATTTTTATGGCCCATGATCTCTAGAGACATACAATATCATACTATAAACGTTATATTGTAATGCTTGGGTCTTTCTAATGCTCATTGTCACCAACCATATCAAAATAGTTCCCTAACTAGGAGTTTATTGTCCTAAATATATAAAAAAATCATCAACTTATACCGCTCAAGTATTTTTTTTCTGTGGCATTATACCAGACAGTAGGTACTTGATGATAGTAAATAATTAGCTAAAATTTATGTAAATTCAATAATAATGTTACGAGCTACACAGGACTCGAATTAAAATGCCGTTGGAACTGTACAAAAACGTATAAAACAGGTACAAATATAACTGGATACAACCAGTTTACACTGCACGATTCCGTAACACGCGCAAAGTCCGTTACTATATCGTTCATCGAATGTACGTCATACTCGTATCGGAATCCTCGCTTGACTGCAACTCTCCGCATTAGGCCATTGCTTTATAATGCATCGACGCATACCTGGCAAGCTTCGACGCAATACAATAACAACAAGGATTAGTTCGACACTATTGATGGCCATAAAAGAAGTAAAAAAACAATTGCATTATTTTCTTAATTATGAATTCTATACACAAAGTAAACAAAAGAATTCCTAAATCCGGAAACGCAACAAACTGCGCTTTACGACAGACGGCAGTGTGTTTACCTTTGTCGGCATGTAACATTGATTTAGTGAAAAGTGATTTATAAGTTTAAAATGATGTTACAAATTTGTTAATTTTTTAAATTAATTTATTATTATTTTATTTAACAGTGGCTCCAAAAGAAGCTCGAACATGAGTCGCAGTCATAATTGAAAAATATTGTTTATGCTTTTAAAAACTAAATGGCCAAGAATATTGTTAAAATATTTATATTGATTATAGTGGACTGTATGTTTAGTTATAAGAGCTTTTTCACAAATATTATTGGTGCAAGTAACAATAACTAAGAACGACGGTCACTCTGGGCAAGTTTCTTGTTAAACTTTGAGTTGTTTGTTTCCACCCGTTAGTAGTTTAAGATGGTACTTAAGTCTGTTATATTGGGGTCCTTGAAACATAATGAGGCACATGTGGAGCAATCCTTGTAGAAATTAATCCCCTGGGCTGTTTGCTGAGCGGTGTTGCCATATGTTAAATAATTACAATAATTCTGCAGTGGTAACTAAAGTAATCTAATTATATTGAGACGTGATGATTACACTGTAGCTTTCAGTTTCATGAATATTATATCTACCTTTGTACCCTTGGCTGTAACCCAAACTACATTTTTTATGGCTGTGAAAAGCGAAATATGTACTGTATAGTAATAAATAAATGTAAAAATAAATGACTTTTAAGCTATATTGGGCACGCTCCCCGCTGGCAGTGATATGCTACATAATATATTTTAGTTTCAATGTCTTTGTTTATTATATAAATTTATTTATTTATTAGAACAACACAACAGATAACAATCATCTATAATATTACTAGCTGTCCCGACAGACGTCGTCCTGCCCGGTAAAAAATAGGGGTTGATCGTAGAGGGTTGAAAATCTAGGGTTGTATGTATTTTTGTATGTTGTATCATAAAAAAATAGAAATTAAAAATTTTGTCTAAAAAATAATTAAAAAAATTTAGGGGTGGACTACCCCTAACATTTAGGGGGATGAAAAATAGATGTTGGCCGATTCTCATAGATACCGGATAAGCACAAAAAATTTCATCAAAATCGGTCAAGCCGTTTCGGAGGAGTATGGCAACGAAAACTGTGACACGAGAATTTTATATATTAGATAAAATTCTAAACATGGCGTGCCTGTACATTGAGGCTATTTATAAAACAACTGGAATACGATGGACGATGGATAGATAGATAGATGACACTTTATTATACGTCATTACAGAAATCTTATGAACTATTATTATTCTAGTTGGGTATAAAAGGTGGTCTTATCGCTAAAGAGCGATCTCTTTCAGACAACCCGTCGCAAGAATATTCTGATTAGGAGAACACGATGTATGTTTTTTTTATATTTCTTGTCTGTTTGTCGCTTTGTTTGTTCGGGATTCACGTCAAAACTACTGGGGCGATTTCGATGCGGTTTTCTCTAGTCAACAGCAAATTGTTAGACTAAAAATCTGTGCTACTTTTAATTCCGAGAATCCCGCGGGAATATTCCCGGGAGTGGTTTGAAGTTGTTCGGGTGCACAGAAATAAGCATCAAACACAGTTTTCACACAGCTTACATTCTTTTTTTAATAATGTGGTACTTTGTGTTCCAGCAATTTTAAGTCGATGAAGTCGCGGGAATATCCTAGTTTAACTTTGAAATTCTAAATACGCATGTACTCGAAAAGTTTAAAGATTCATTAACTTAAGTGTAATTAAATTTATGTTGATCGGTCGAGTATTTGTTAGTCCAAACACAATAAGGAGTTCTGTAGAAGTGATTTTGTTGTTTTCATAAAATTGACTTTTTGAGCTGTACTGTAGAATGGCCACTTATTCCATTACAAAAGATTTTTTGCTAAAATCACTATTGGGCCCTAAAATAACTACATTTTGACTAGAAGACCATGTTAAAGAATTATAGTAATACTGTTGTTTACTAAGCTTTAAAAAATGTAAATATCTAAAAAGAGGACAATTATCACGATCTAATAAAGTCTATAGTTATTATATAGTCTAACGGCATTTTCATTCGAGTCCCGCACTCGTAACGTTATTAATTTAATACATTCAGATCTTAGTATATTTTATAACAATACAGTCTTAATCAAATACTCTTTTCTTCAATCGGCTGAATTAAAACTTCTCTCAGCCTTATATACTCTTGATACATTTAGAACGACATCTTAATTTAAATAGGTATTCTTCAAGTCTCAGTTCCTGGCTGAGAATCGTGGGTAGAATATTAAAGTAGATCTGTTTTAGTTTCAAAGAGAATATTGTATTGCAAAAAAACTTTAATATATCTGTGATATTCTGACATAGAAATTTATAGAAATTAAGCTTGTTTATTGCATTTTAGGGTTCCGTGTCTATTCTGGCAAAAAAGAAACCCTTAGTGTGTCATGTACGATTGAGTTTGCAAGGCAATATTTTTTTTGAGCCGTCTCTCCTTATAGATGAAGTGATTACTAAAAATGTTTCTATAATACAATAGTGTGAAGAAACCTCCAAGAACTTCATACTTTCACTGAAATCCTGTTCCTAACCGAAACAAATTTTTGTACAAGAAGACGAAAATTATAAAAACGGGCATTAATAATAAGCATCTATAAATATCAAATTTTACTTTTGGAATTTATTTCGAAATCACATATGCAAGGAGACGGGGAAGTTTTGGGCTAAAAAAATGTTATGAGTTGAGATATATCTTAAAAAACACGTTAAATTTTTTATTACAAAATGGAAGCCATTAGCCCCAAAGTATATCTAGAATACGAGAAATCTTAAAAATAAGCTCATAAATAAAATAAGCTGTCGATTAGCATAATAGATTTATGTTAATGAATTACAACAATTAATAATATGAAAACACAACACCACACGATTAAAATAACTTAACACTACAATTAAAAAAATATCCTCACAATAAAAAGAAATATTTTTACAATCTAGTCCCAAGAATGTATGAAAGCGTATCCGTCTCCTTCAATTATATTAACGTAAATTACATTGTTGATACATTAGATATATCTTATACTAATGTATAAAGCTGAAGAGTTTGTTTGTTTGATTGAACGCTCTAATCTCAGGAACTACTGGTCTGATTTGAAAAAAATATTTCAGTGTTAGATAGCGCATTTATCGAGGACGGCTATAGTCTATATATCATCACGCTAAGACCAATAGGAGCGGAGGACCAATTAAGAATGTTTCAAAATCGGGGGTTTTTTTAACTTACTTTTTTTTTAACTATTCCACGCGGACGTAGTCACGGCCAGAAGCTAGTACAATATAATTTACTATTTGATATATAATTTTAAATATTCCGTTCAAAATACCTTTTAATTATGTATTCTTGTTTGTCAATTCTGCTTTTACGTCTAGCAACACATGTACAGTGTGTTGGTTAGAGGGTAGGAGAGGGAGGGGAACGGAATATAACGCGTTATATTAATTCTGCTTAATGAATGAAATGAAATTTGAACTGCGGCCGGGTGAAGTCGGCCGGAGCACGTACTCCTCTTGTTATATCAAATTAAAACCGAGTAATCAAATTTAATTGTATTAATATTTACGTAGCATATATAGGTACTCTCAGTTACTAAATTTGATTTCAGCATATTTTTTTTGTTGGCAGCTGGAGGGTCCGAACCAACTCCGTAATAGAAGACCTCATGGCCGAGCCCAACATGATTGGGGAGATAAAGTCTCAATCGTCTTCATTGGCTCGGCGACGTAGAGCGGATAGAGGAGGATCGGGGAGTAAAGAAAGCATACTTGGGGCGACAAGTCGGTTGGCGACCGGTTGGTCGTCCCAAGTATCGCTGGAAGTATAGAGTGTAAGCTGACCTGACCGCACTACAGGCCCACAATTGGCAAGACACAGCGCAGACAGAGGGAAGTGGCGTGCTCTCGTTTCGGAGGCCAAGACTGGCTTTGGGTCGCTGAGCCAACGGAGTTAGTAAATTTTGGTTTCAATAGCAAACAGGTAGAGGGATAACAAATTGAGCACTTATATATAAATATTCGCTAAAAGACGTATGTAAATATGTCATGCTGGTTCGCGTTATTGAACAGTAACTCAGTTTGTCATGAAAGCGGTACCAGAATCATCAGTTTTAATGTTTTTTTAGGGGCGTATAATATATTTTTTATTGTTATAAAAGGATCATCATCATCAGGAGCGGCATTTAAAACACATTATTATATTATTACTTTTAAAATAATCCAACAAAAATGTTTTTTTTACTGTTTAATGAATCATAAAAGATAATTGTTTCACTCGTAAAAAATATAACGTCATAACTTGCTACGCTCGCACAAAATCTAGACGACTCCGGCAGTTTGTAGTAGATAAAAAGTATTTTAGTTGATGGACTCTCAACAAGGTGCCTTATTGCGTAAATGTGTAATTAAAAAGAAACTTATTATAATTAATTTGTAAACATGAAAAAAAGCAAGTGAAGGGTTTTTTTTAATGCAGGAGTTCAGCAGACAGGCAGACCACTTTATGGAAAGCGGTTACCATCGCGTATGGACATTTGCAACACCAAAGTTGCTACAGATGCGCTGCAGCTCTCTTAACGGAGACTGGAACCTGGTCACTAATGCAGGAACACAACTCAAGGTTGTTATGGCTACATACTTTAGAACAGGTAGTCATCTAGTCGGGCAAATGGCTGTGGGTTGTTTTGTCGCCTCTTACGACGGGCCGCCCGGCCGCAGGAAATTGTATTCTTTCTCTGTTCCTGCACGGATACAGGGTGGCGATATGTTGGTCTGGTCATCGGTAGAAAACAGATTTAGGAGCTTTTTCAAGCTACATTTTTAGTATTCTGTTGTCATTTTAGTGGAACATTAAACACATATACACCAACTAGATTTCTATGAGTATACGAAACTTTGTAAGTCTAATCAAAGTAATTCCTGATATAATCAGCTATAACATAGGCAGACGCCAGTGAAAAAGAATGTGGGTTCCTAACTATAAACATAGGAACCCTAATTCAGTTTACCCTTTGTTTTTGAAAACACACAAATATAATCAAAGTATGCAGTAAAAGAAACAAAAAATATAGGATACATTCCAAGCGTAGTAAAGGAAAACAAACCCAGTAATTTATGAAACAGGAAAAGCCTTATTTCACATATTCAACTCTGAAATGTTTTTGATTTAATATGTTTGCTTGGTCTGTGCTTTTATTGAAAAATAGGGTTTATTACTCAAAGTTTTTTTTAAATTTCTAAATCTGTTTTTAGTAAAGACGAACTCGCACTTCGCACTACAACTTATACTTTTTTACATTGATTATAACAAGATTTAGCTCTTTTTTATCTTTAATATATATTGTAGAAATAAGTGGGTAATATTTAGAGGACTTGAGTACGTCTCTGAAGACTACGAGTCATAAAAATGGTGGACTATTGGAGGGCTTGCATGAGCCACGGGAAGGCCAACACCTAGAAGCCCCTTCGACTTGATGTAAATGTGGCGTGACACTGACCGGCGATTATCCCTGTCTGCACCAGAAGACAAGCCCCAATCAGTGTTGGATTGTAGGATATGAGAACCGACGGTACCGGGCTATTCAGGTGAACTGCTAGTGCCTGGGGATCTGGAACTATGGAGACTATGGCGGACTAATATTTTTATGTAAACACAAAATACCGATTGACGTAAAAAGACAAATATAAAAACGCTGAAACATGCTTTTCATTATTACTTACCAAAGTCTTAAATAGATTTTTTTGTACTTTTAAATTGCATTTGCATTTTTTACCCTAATTTGAGACCCGTCAAGATATTTTTAAAAAATAAATGATTGTCTTTTTCAATGATACAACCTATCTTCTAACCAAATTACATTAAGTTTTGTTCAGCAATTTTACTTTTAACTTTAAAACGTATCAAATATATTATTATAATGTTGCTGTCACATTTTTAGATTTTGAAGTACAGATACAGATTCGTATAGACGTATGGATGTGGCGTCTGGCAATGAACTGGCTCGTAATTTATACTTAAATATATAGATTAATAGAATTTAAAATATGTAGATATTTTAAATTCTATTATAATACAAAGTTAATTGTTTAACGTGGCGTGCATTGGGTTTACAGTCATGAATCAAATTAAAAATAAAACGTTTTCTCAAAAATATTGTATACTAGTTTTGGTATCATATTAAAACATTAATTTTACAAATGTATCTAATCCTATATATAAGGGGTGCTTTTGATATGAAATTATTTTTAATATCTTAAGGGCTTTTGAAGGAAGAAAACGGAATAAAATAGTGCAATCTTTTCAATACTTACCGCTCGTCCTTGTGCATTAGCGAGGAGTGCTAAAAGTGCGACCGAACACCACAACATTACGTGGCCGCGTAGCTGCTCCGTAGCACGACTCAGCGAGCAACCGTAGCCGTCTACCGCTGTAGCGTGACTAACGCAAGCTACGAGATACCAACGTACGGCGGCGCCTCGCGACCTCAATGCTTGGACCTTCGACTTTCATTATGTAAACAAAGTATTTAGACATTTACGTATATCCAATGCATTAGAGGGAGTGAATTACAAATAATATTATGTGAGGTTTGAATAATTCGGTTATTCATTGGTTTATTTTTATTTAACAATACAATTACTTATTATTATACAAAAAGATTTGTACGGAGAATTTGAAGAATAAATATATATGATTACAATTATTTCAACATATGTTTCGATATCTATTAATATTATAGTTACACTTATATTCTAATGAAGCCTATTCGCTAATTAGATTGGACGGCCTACACCTACAGGGTATAAATTTTGACATATGGAGATAAAAGAAACGTAAAAAGTAAACTCAACTATGCAGTTTATTTCCACAATAGCCCATTATATTTTTGAAGGCTAACTCAATTCTCAGTCTATATATATGTCTTGTAAGGTTACAAGATCCACGCAAAATATTTTTTTGTTTTATGGTTAGTTAGGTTAGTCATTTTTAGTAAATAATACTTAATGTTGCCAACGATTAAACTAAGTAAGAAGCCTAAAACTAAGTAATGTCTAATCATCTTCAGGAAAGTTATTATGAAAAAGCCATATTTCTATTTTTGTTTTGAGTGATAGAAACTATTATAGTATTTCGCACACTCTCTCGTTTTTTGATATAGAAAAATCACCACGGAAATTTGTATTTGAAACATATTTAATTTTGTTTAGAAATAATATGATACTTATTAATATTCAACATTAATTAACATGCTATCACTACATATACATTAGTTTTCATAGATGTTACGAATCGATATTTGTAACGCCTAGTGAACATATAAAAAGTAATCGTAACAAATTTATAAAATTAAAGTACTATTTTAATCATTCAATTATTCTTCTTTTATGATAAGAACTTAGATTATTGTCGAAATATTTATTACCAATATTTATCGCTTATGCAATGCTTATGTGCAAGTTCGAAAATAGCACGAACTGAATACATCACAAATTGGCTCTTTCTGAAAAAATTCATATACTAACCACAAAAACTTTTCACAAGTATTGACCTTCTTTGTTTGCATTGAATTAGTTAGGTGGACGTGACTACAAAAAGGGAAAAACAAGGTTATGAAGCAAATACAAAATCCAAAGTACATTAGGTACGTCCAAGAATGTTCTGTCACTTTAAACAAAAAAGCAATTTTTTTATTCATGTTTTAAATTGAAATTTAGCTAACATTTCTATTTTTACCTTTCCTATCGTCTATGTATTGGGGAGCATTGATTTACTCTGTAATTACTTTGCCTTAGCCTGGTGTGCGTAGATATTTAACCGACAGTTAAAATAAATTAATCGCTGTTTAGCCATATAGTTTTAGCAATTTTTATTTTAACCATAGGTTTAATGTGGTATGTAAGGTGAACACCAGCGTTAAAATAGTTAAAGCTTATCACCATGAGTCATATGTGTAAATATATTTATATATTACTTAACAGTGCAACTCGATGCTTACTCTTTCGTCAACGCCTAAAGATTGAACCGGGAATTATACTCATACTCCATTAATGCAGATTTATAAAACAACTCGTCTATAAAATGCGAGTCATTTTTGTATCCACATGCGTCTAAGTTTAATTAAAACTGATTTTACAATATTTCTTACACATATAAAATCATAATCTGAAGACTAATTAATCATTTCCACGAGCATGAAATAGGAATAAACTTCCGAATAAAGTTACTTTCAGATTTATTCTGCACTGATATGAATATATTCCTTGAAATAAAAATACAATTTCAACCGAAATACAAAAACAAATTATTGTAAAAAACCTTATGCTGTTTTCTACATACTGGTACCATAAAACCGCGTTACTCGTTTCTACATTTTTAGAGTACGAACAACACGTTCACTTGAGACTTTATAAAGCTTTAAGAACAGCATGGCTATACAACGCCGATACAGTCTTATGTAATCCATTTAAAAAAATTAACAAATTGTCTTTTCTAATACTGATTACAACTAAATAGAATTTGGTTTTATTGCATATAACTGAAGGGACCCGACAGTATTCAATGACTTAAGTAAGTGATATAAATAATTTAATGATAAGTAATTTCTAAGCGTAAAATGTTATAACAAAATTGTTGATATATTTATTACAATTTATCCCGCGATTTAACAGTGGCTGTAAAAAGTTGGGATATTATTCACATGGGTTTTAACCGACCTTAAAAACCGAGGAGGTTCTCAATTCATCGTATAACTATTTTATTTTATGTATGCTCAGCTATAACTTCGTTGTTTTGATTTTAGTCATTCTTTTTGCGTTCGTTTCAATATAGTTTCAGAATGAAATTTTTGGTATGATGTTCAGTTTCGAAGATATAGCAGTAAATCCATAAAATAAAGTAGAAAACAGTCTACAGACGTGAATCACTTCTAAAAAGTATCTTGCTAAAAAGGGAAACTATACTATTG